>CAUYQG010134863.1:0-13228 GCA_963574415.1 Tarsius wallacei | reverse complement strand
CAGAAATAACTGTAGAAAATTAATCAACCTTATGACATTTGACAACTTAGGACCAGACCTTTAATTTCAAGAAACACATTTTTTGCCCACTTTGTAATGGGGTTGTTTGTTTTTTTCTTTTCAGCACGTTTGAGTTCCTTGTAGATCCAAGATATTAGGCCTTTGTCAGACCTGGAGTTGGCAAATACTTTTCCTCAGTCTGTGGGCTGTCTCCCTGCTCTCTTGATGGTTTCTTTGGCTTTGCAGAAGCATGTCAGTTTAATGAGGTCCCACTTGTCTATCTTATCTCTTATGTCCCGTGCATTTTGGGTTCTGTTCAGGAATGGATGCCAGTTCCAATTTCCATAAGGGTGTGTCCTGCATTTTCTAAAGTTCTTATGGTTTGAGGCTTTATATTTAGGTCTCTGATCCATTTAGAGTTAATTTTTGTATATGAGAATAGATAGGGGTCCTGTTTGAATCTTCTGTATGTGGTCAATCAGTTTTCCCAGCACCATTTACTGAATAGATTCTCCTCTCCCCAGTTGTAGGTGGTGGGGGCTTTGTCGAAGATGAGTTGGTTGAGAAATTGCAGTTTTGCTTCTGGAATCTCAATTCTATTCCATTGGTCTATATGCCTGTTCCTGTACCGATACCAAAATGTTTTGATTATTATAGCTTTATAGTAAAGTTTGAAGTCTGGTAGTGTGATACCTCCTGCTTTGTTTTTTTGTTTTTTGTTTGTTTGTTTGTTTGTTTTTTGCTGAGGATTGTACTGGCTATGAACAGATACTTCTCAAAGGAAGACATCCGAGCAGCCAACAGATACATGGAGAAATGTTCAACCTCACTAATCATCAAGAAGATGCAAATCAAAACCACACTGAGATACCACCTAACTCCTCTCAGAATGGCAATTATCAGTAACTCAAAAAATAACAGTTGCTGTAGAGGTTGTGGTGAAAAGGGAACACTTCTACACTGGTGGTGGGAGTGTAAACTAGTGCAACCTCTGTGGAAAACAGTGTGGCGATTCCTAAAAGCTCTAAA
The DNA here is from genome assembly GCA_963574415.1 of Tarsius wallacei. Taxonomy (NCBI): domain Eukaryota; kingdom Metazoa; phylum Chordata; class Mammalia; order Primates; family Tarsiidae; genus Tarsius; species Tarsius wallacei. The sequence continues at coordinate 12,199 of CAUYQG010134863.1, read as the reverse complement.
TATTGACCTCCCATATGACTCTGCAATCCCCCTACTGGGAATATATCCTGAAGAACTCAAATCACTCTATCGAAAAGATACCTGCACATGTATATTTATCGCAGCATTGTTCACAATAGCAAGAACCTGGAACCAACCTTGCTGTCCATCAAAAGAGGACTGGATTTAAAAAATGTGATACATATATACGATGGAATACTACGCAGTCATAAAAAAGAACAAAATCATGAATTTCGCAGCAACCTGGATGGAACTAGAGTCTATAATACTGAGTGATCTCTCACAGGAACAAAGATCTGAGTATCACATGTTCTCACTCATATAGTGGACCTTGAACATCTATCGTAATACTATTAGAAAAGGATTGACAGTGGTGGGAAACTATGGGAGGGAGGGAGGGGAAGGGAGGTGGGATTAACGGTAGTCAATATCTGTCTGGAGATGGGGAGACACCCCTTATCAACAAGGGTGCCTGAAAGATGCATATTTGTATACCTAACCCTTAACTGTACCTCTCAATTTTAAAATAAAAAATATTGATTTTAAAAAAAAGAAATTTCAAGAAACATCCCCAGTGCAGCACTCTCCATCCATGTGGATAAATGGGTAAAGAATAATAATTAAACAAGAACAAAATATATAAAATATGGAATATGCAAATATCGTTCAGCTAAAGAGGCTTAGCATCTTTATCGTCATGCCTCTCACTTTGATTCATCTAATGTATTGGGTGCCTAGGAGACAAGCGATAAGTAAAATAATATGCTTTTCAAAATGTAGTAAAATATAGTATTTAAAAACAAACTATCTGTTGAGCCTCAAAAAGCTAGTATCTGAATATAGAAATATTATCTTAATTTAGAATGGGCAGTTCCAAACATGGGATCGTCCAAATAAAGCAAATTTGTCCTCCAGGTTAAATATCATCCCTAAAATATGCTAATATTTGAGGGCAAAACGTAAGTGAAGAACTAAAAGTTTCTGTTATGTATCACAAACTTTGCCGTATTTTCCCTATTTCTGACTATGAATTGTCACTTATTTTATAACTGTATTCACTTGGGAGTCTCTCACCCTAGACACATAAGAAAAGTTAGAAAAGTTCGGACAGGCGGGCATTTGGAGTATCACCGCTGGGAGTTCATACTTTGACTTCATACCTGATGCAAATACTTGGTCCCTGGGCGCCTCGTTCCATGTCCATCAGTTTGAGTGGCATTTTCTCTCCACACAGAGAGAGATGAATTCTACACTCTATAAAAATGAGAAAACATACTCCATTGTTCTTGAACAGGTATAAAACTTTCTAACACTTGCAAATAGAATGTTTGCATGTGTATCTTACTTCCAACCAAAGACACATTTGCTAAGAGTAATTTTTGAAGGTAAGGTATTTGTTTATTATTATTTTAATCTCTGACCACAGAATCACATTAATTTGCTATCACTATAAATTTCATCTATTTACTTAAGAGTAAACTTTACATTAACTGAATAGATATTGCATTTTAAAAAGTGCATAAAAATTCCTGTTTTAAAAAATGTCATTTTTATTCTTATTTATTACCTTAGTACATGCAAGGTTTATTGTTTAATTAATATATTTAGCTATGTTCATCCATGTGATAATTAGGCAGTTCATTTCAAAGACATTGATAAATTAGTGACAATTTAGCCATTTTATGAGATTAAAAAATCTTCCGTATCATGCATAATATAACAGAAGCATGTAAAGCAAGTTACTCTGCATGTATTGAGGTCATAAGTGACTGATGGGGCATTTACAGACTAACAAAGGAAAAACTATTCCAAGTCAGGTAATTTGCATACTTATAATTTAAACCTAGTTTACTTATTATTCCATATTAAGCAAATTTTGGATATGCACCATTATTCATACTTTAATTTGAAATAAACTAGATTACTTACTACTCTGGTTTCACTTTAGGAACATTAATACCTGAGTCTATGAAATGAATAACCTGGATTCTAAAATATTAGTAGATATCCAGCCACAATTTCTGGAAATCCATTTAGAGAAAAATGGTCAAATAAAAAATATGTTAACAATAAAATTAACATGACAATTAACATGACTTTACAAATCCTATCACATTTATCTCACACCAGACTGGAATGTTACCAATTAGACTAGAAGTATTCTCCAGGAATTCAAGAATCTTTTGTTCTCTTTTTCAATTCTTTGTCACCAGAAATTATTAAATATGCACTGAATTGACTTCAATTAATGTTAAATGCATAATTAAATACAAGTTAATCATAAATAATTTTAATGCACAAAATGGGTTATTTCTACGAATATTTTGATTTATATATCAATATACCTATATCAATATCTAATCTCTTTCTCTTTAACTCTATCTAATCTCCATACCCTACACAAATGTGCAACTCGAGTTCTATCAATTTACTAAGTTACTCATATAACACCCTCCCTAACATAATTCCACCCCCAACCCTGTGCAGTTTTTGGGGGGGTACAAACACACCTAACATAACAGGCAGCTTTGCTATTTCCAAACTTCTCATAGTTTAACACTCAGAAAAATGATGGCCTTGAATTTTCCCTCCTCCTTTCCTCTCATAAAAAGGTCAGTAACATAAAACCAGAGTGGAGGAAAAGAGGTCAGGAAAGGTACAGTTAAGTCAGAAACTCAACCTGGGATGGCTACAATTGATCTTCAGGGATCCAGGGTGTGGTATGCCTGGACAGTACCATTAAGCGCGCGCGCGCGCACACACACACACACACACACACACACACACACACACATGCACGCACACAGGTCAGACAACTCCCCCAACCACACATGATTTGAGTGGTCTGAGCCATTAATATGTGAGCAGTACAAAATGTTCACAGTAATCAATGTACTGCAAACTTGTAAAAAGACTTCTACTATGTAAAGAGTGTACATAAATTAAAGTTTTATGAAAACACAGCTTTGAGGTTTTGAAGTTAAAAGTGTGTATGTTGGTTGATTTTTGACAGAAAAGGTACACTAGAAAATATGTCTTTGAGTTTTCCTAGTAAATATTTGGATAAAATTTAGTATAAAGACTTAGGTAATAATTTGGCAATAAGCTAAAGAGAATGTGGGAAAAGAATTAGACAAAGGTGCTCTTAATGCTGACTATAACTCCTCCTAGCATGTTTCCAGAACCTGTAATTATACATTCCTTGTATAGATAATTCCATATTGGTGTAAAATGCTAAAGTTTCTTATTGGAAATGGTAAGATTACATTTTTTGAAATAATCTAACACAGTCTAACACTTGATATTTAATTAGATTTTAAAATAGAAAAGGTAGCCTAATGTGGAAAACAATTATTTAGAGTTTCAAAATATTAATCTAAGATAAAAATAGTTATGCAAAGCTTATTTTTATAGCCAACACGAACAGTACTTTCCTTAAATTGTTGAAATTTTTTTAAAGACTATTAAAAAAACTCTTAGGGGAATTAATTTTTCTTCAACAGCAAAAATAACAAAATAAGCAATGAGGCCTGAGAATGTACAATTTCTACTGTCCCATCACATTAGTTTTGTTGTCAGTGTTGTTCTTCCTAGGTATGACTGAATAACTAGAAGGCAGAAAGATGTGTTTTTTGTTTTGTATGTAGAACTGGGAGAAATTGGGTGAGGAATATACGTGTGTGTGTGTGTGTGTGTGTGTGTGTGTTTGTATGTGTGTATATAGTATTTTAAACTATCATTTTCCATCTTAGAATTATATAGTATAGTTTAAGTAAAGCTTCAATATAAAATGCATGAATTTTGCAAAAACAGTATAATTCCATTTGGAATGTTTTGCTATATTTAATTGATGCTTCATAACATTTTCAAAATATTTCCTTATTATAAAATTATTAACATAATTCCTAATTAGTACTCGTATTGTCTCCATATTTAATTAAAATACTCTTCAGATTTGTGAGATCAAATATACTGTTGACTAACAATTCTAGTCAGTGTGACTTAAAGATAATCTCATTTTTCAAAAAGTAGATTTCCTACCAATTATGTCTCAATTATGAAAACTGAAATGATAAGCTCTACCTTTTCTGAGCATAGTAATAATAGTAGTACCTCTTGAGTTAGGCTATCAATGCAGACATATATACCTCTGAGTGTTAAAAATAATTCTCCAGTGACCTGCTTTTAAAGAGCAGGTAACATTGACTAGATACTAAATGTGCAACAAAGGTTAAGATTGCTTCTATAATTTGAACATTGAATACTCTCAATTAATATTTGAGAAAATGTCCTACAGAGTTATACAGAAAATGGTAAATGTGCATAGAATGAAGTACTGTGCCTGATAAGAATCCACTGATTTCATTTCCAGAAGAACAAGGTTTAGAGATTATTTTATAACAAAGTTCTAAAATGTGAATAATATTCAATAACTTTTTACAATAAAACAATTTTCTCTTTGTGTTTACTTAAAACTTTAAAAATGTTTTATTATCAATATATACAAATATCAAGCTAAAATAAAATTATTAGATTAATTGCTATAATTACAAAACAAAGTTAATATAGACAAAACTATAGAACCAACAAAATTAAGCTAACAATACTAATTAATGTGACAATTCATGTCATTTAGATGAAATTAAAATGCTAGTTTAGATTATGCTGTGTGACATTACATGAGGAATTTCTGAATTCAACAAAAAGTGATGATTCAACCCTTTTGGAATTATCTTATACGTAAAAGGCTGAAAAACTTTTATTCAAGCAATGAGAATTATTTTCATTTTGGATTTAACTTGGTTGTCCATCATTTACACATTACCTAGCTCAATTCTCTTAGCTTTACCATAAATAATTAATATTTAAGTAAATTGAATCTGGAAAAAGTACTACTTGGAACCAGTGCAAAAGTGTTCTAAAGAAGATGAATATTCTTCCAGTACTCAGATTTAGAATGTACTTATGTTACTAAAATTTTTATGGAAATTAAAACATAAAATGTAAATGCCCCAAGGAAGAACTTTAGGGATCAGAAGAACATATTCAGGAAGCCCATTTTTGAAAACAATATACTAAGTTGTAAAGCAGTAGTTTGCACAAGGACTATTTTGAGCAGAAGACAATTAAGAAGAAACACATACAGATTTTTTTTTTAAAGATCTCTGTCCTTCCTCTATTTACCTAATATCAGGACATAAATTGATAAAGGTGTTCCTTCTCCCTGATGTCTTAAAAAGAAGACAACTTTAGACCCATATCAGCCTGGAGATGGCACCAGAGGAATCTACATAGCACACTTCACTAATTAGACTTTATCTACCATTTGTTTCCCAGATATCTGCCATTACACAACTTGCTGCCTTTAGTTACTCTGATCCTTTTCCTTTTCCTTGGTCCTTCTCTAAGATTGTACTGTCCTTTAAGAACCTGTATAAGCCAGAATTCCCACTATCTCATTGAGATTGACTAACTTTTCCTTGGGTGTCTCCTGTATATAAACAAAATATACGTATTAATAAAATTGTTTTTTTCTTGTTAATCTGTCTTCTGTCACAGGGTTCCTACATAAGAATTTAGAAGGGTAGAGGAAAAATTATTTTTATTTCTTCTACGAAGTCAATTCCTCATTTCAAATAATAAACTACTGAGGTGATTAGCAAGCAAAGTGATTTATCCAAGGTAATCTGTTTCTGGCAGGAAATGGTAGTTGAAACACAATTAATTACTGAGGTCATCATTTATCAATCTGGGGTATTTGAAACATAAACTAATATTTTTCACTCCACAGGTTTATATGGATTATATTGACTAAAGGTAATGAGTCTTAAAATATGCCAGGCTGAGGAACATTTTAAATTCTTGTTTACCTTAACTGCAATAGAATACAATTCCTTAACAGATTGAGATAAAAATATTTTCAATGCATTTTTATTTCTTTAATTAAATATAGGCTTGAGATAGTTAATTTGTCTACATAATAACTATTATTAATATCAATTTAGTGAAAGGTTTTTAAACGGACAACTTGAATTATATGCTAAATTTGTAAGATCAAGAGTTTTAACAATGCATTATTTGTAATCATTTATGCATAGATATTTTACCTTCTACCAAAATTATTTAGGTTAACAAAAACCCAAGTGCCCATATCATAAGAGATAAGATAGACAAGTGAGACCTCATCAAACTGACAAGCTTCTGCAAAGCAAAAGAAAACATCAAGAGAGTCAGGAGACAGCCCACATAATGGGGAAAAATATTTTCCAACTGAATCTCTGACAAAGACCTAACATCTAGGAGCTACAATGAACTCAGATATACTGAAAGGAAAAAAACAAACAGCCCCATTAAAAAGTGGACAAGAGACATGAATAGACACTTCTCAAAAGAAGATAAACGGGCAAATAACAGACACCTGAAAAAGTGCTCAGCCTCACTACTCATCAGAGAAATGCAAATCAAAACCACATTGAGATACCATCTAACCCCAGTAAGAACGGCCATCATTAATAAAACAAACAACAGATGCTGGCAAAGATGCCGAGAAAAAGGAATGCTTCTACACTGCTGGTGGGAATGCAAACTAGTGCAACCTCTTTGGAAGACAGTGTGGTAATTTTTGAAAGAACTAGAAATTGATCTTTCATATGACCCAGAAATTCCCCTATTGGGAATATACCCAGAGGAACTCAAGTCATTCTCCCAAAAAGATACCTTCACAGGCATGTTTGTTGCAGCTCTATTCACAATAGCAAAAACGTGGAATCAACCATGCTGCCCACGAAGCTGGACTGGATTTTTTAAAATGTAGTACATCTACACAATGGAATATCATGTAGCCATAAAGGACAAACGTATGGACTCCGCATCAACTTGGATGGATTTAGAGTCTATCATACTCAGTGATCTATCACAGAAACAAAGAACAGAGTACCATTTACCAGATGCCATAATTCCATTCTTAGGCTAAGGCAAAAAAGTGCATACTGTTAACTACACCTTGTATAACTTTCCATTTGAAAATTTAGATTTGAGCTAAATTATATGAGAAACTATGTATCAGATAAGCAAAATCTGGTCTTCTTTGCCTATAAAATATTTTTTCTTCTTTTCCTCTGGGAGGCAAAAACTAAATTATTATTGTTTGAATGTCAGAAGTGACTGGCAATTATGGAAAAACAGGAAAAAAAGAACCTTAAAAATTTCCTCATGGGAAAAAAAAGGGCAAATTATCGAACAACAATAAGGTGAAGTGCTTTACTGCACTGAAATTTTCTGATAGTCTCCAGATGAGTGAAGATTAAAGAGAGATCTATGTAAATAACTTTTTTAGTCCCTTGGGAAAAAGGAAAAGCTAAAATTTAATTCCAACATCTCTTGCAACTGGCTTGCAGCTGTGTTGTTTGTGTTCAATCTTAATTATGTGATTTCTGAAAAAAAGAAGTAAAAGATACATTTACCAATTTATATATATTTACTCAGTGGTATAGAAGAAAGGAAATAACCATTAGAATTCCTGCTGACTCGCTGTCATCTGAGTCTACAACTTTGAATTACATGGTAAATAATCGTTTCTTGTGTTTCCTTTGCCATTATCCCTACTTTTCCTTTTTTCTGTCTTTGTCTACTCTATATAAGAGACAAGATGTTTTCTTTTTTGTTTCTTAACTCTACAGATAAAGTCCTACTAAATTGATGGTCAATAGGTATATAATCTTATTTGCAAAGGTACACACATATTCATTAAATTCACTTAAAAATGTTTGTGTTATAGGTTAGTTCTATCTTCTACTGATCAACTATGGAAAAAACACATTCTAAGGAGAGAGAAGAAATTAATAATACAGAAAAAAGTTAAATCGGTATTTAATGAGAAACAATTGCCACTAAACACAAATATTGTTAAAGTTTTCTCTATAGGATAGAGATAAAATAAATTGAAAGTGAAAAAGAAAAGTGAACTAAGCAACAGCAATTAATGTTCATTTTCTTGAAAGTTTACATCCTCCTACAGAATAGGACATTAGTCTTTCATCTGTCTGCTTTTCTAGATTGGAATGGCATCTTCAGAATATTTAAAGTACAAAAACTAATGTTATATATCACCAATATAATTCAGTAAAATTAAATCTGACAATAGTTTATCAAGGTTTTGTTACAAGAAGAACAACAATTTACAGTTGATAAAGACCCAGCAGAATAAAAACATGATTGTAGTGATGAATAATGCATATCGCCTATGGTACTAATTAACCTTGTACTCCAGGATGATGTTATAGAACAATAAGGCTAATTTGAATGTGGTCCAGCACTTTTCCCTATGATTTGTCGTTATCACCCTTCAGATCACGTAAAATTTGATTTTGTTAAATGTGAAAGATATATGTTATTGTTTTTCACATAAAATAGTGGAAAAAATTATATTTTAACATCATGTTTCCCACAAGATAAATTAAATATATACTTATATAATATGCTAAGTATAAAATAATAAATATAAGTAATATAATATACTAATAATGCATATTAATTTGAAAAAGTCAGCTAAAATTATAAAACACGATTAAGAAATCTCAGTAAATCTTTCCAATTTATAGTTAGTATTCATATTTACGTACCTAAGAATTTTCCTTCCTCTTAATTAAAATAAAGTAAATGAACAGGGTATAAAAAATCTTTAATGGGAATATTTTCTTCAAACTCATCAGGTTATTCAAAATATAATGGTTTTCTCTTTTGTGCTAAATCACTGTTGAATGGACACTAATAGTAATGCATGAGAAGAGATTATGTATCTTCAACTTTATATGTCAATCTTTAATGCTTTAATCATAGGATTAAATATATGTATATTTAGTTGGAGACTCACTCCATCACCTAGGCTAGAGTGCAGTAGCACGCTCACGGCCACCCCAGTGTCAATCTGCTAGGCTCAGGCGATCCTTCTTCCTCAGCCTTACAAGTAGCCGGAACTACACGCACGCTACCATGCCTGGCTAATTTTTGATTTATTGTAGAGATGATGTCTTGCCAAGTTGCCCAGGCTGGTCTCGAACCTGTGGGCTGAGGTGATCCTCTCACCTCGGCCTCCAAAGTGCTGGGATTACAGGCTTGAGCCATGGCACCCAGCCCAAATATATTTTTAAAAATACAAAATAATATTTCAAATTCCTGTTTCAAAAAGTATCTTGCAAGAGCTTGATGATAAAGGTCATTATAAATTTTTGGGTGGTATGGCACAGCACCCTTGTCCCCCTCAAAATGCTGAAATCTGACAAACATACACACATCAATTTTTTCTTTATTACGTATTTACATACAGCAAGCAATCAAGAGGAATAGGCATGAACAAAACTGAACACCTAGTAGAAAAGGGTTTTTACTATGCTTAATGTAAACATGTATTTAAATGAAAATAATGCTATCTTTGTTCATAATAATTTTGGTTTACTTTTAGACAATTTGCACATATGTAAATGTCATTCTTAATGGAAACCATTTGTATTTGAATTATTCTCTCTTTACAAAAGAAAGTATCTTCTGTCTAGGTATTCTTGAGATTTTTAATTAAAAGAATATCCTAGGAGAATACTATTACAGTATTTAAATATTTACCTTTCACTCATATAATCATTACATATAAGGTTTTTTTAATGTTTAACTGATTCTGAAATGTCTTGGTGAGAAAATCAAGAAAAAATGGGGAGGAAGAATAAAATTAATGCTTATAAAATACAGTATGCTGGGTCTCTTCATTAGCAGAATGATGTAGTAGTTATGAACAGAGACCCTGGAACAAATGGCCTAGGCTTTCATCCAACTCCAATACTTACTGTTTTCCTTGTTACCTCTCTCTGTTTTTCCATGAAACTTAAAAACAGTACCTGCACTAGTGTGCGCACACACACCCATAAAATTATATAACAAAGATGAAGTGCTTAGAATAGTATGTGGCACATGGAACTTACTACAGAAGTGTTGGGCAAGTAAAAAGGGAGACTTCCCCTAAAAACGGAATTTATGTATAATTATATATTAAAAACTGTGTATTTATTCCCACGTGTTTAAATTTCAGTCACCTTCAAAGTACTTTTCGTTTGATGCAATACACCTATCCAGTACTTTTTCCCCTGCTCTACATTGTTTTTGAGCTAGTCAAGTTTGGCACATTTTAGTGTTTCTGACGTTTTTTGTTTCACCTCTTACACATCAGCAAAATGTTTCCCTTGGAGAACTTTTTTTCATCCGGGAAACAACAACAACAAAAACATCCTTTGGGGCAAGATCAGGTGAATAGGAAGGGTGGAGCACGGGGGTCATGATGTTTTTGGTCAAAAACTGCTGACCACAACTGCTACATTTACCCATTGCAGTGGGGGTAAGTGCATTGTCCTGGTGGAAGGACCAGTCACCTGCTTGCCACAATTCAGGATGTTTCTTCTGCAAATCGTGATTCAACCTTCTCAAAACTTCCAGACAAAGACTTTGGTTGACTGTTTGATCCAGAGGAACAAATTCTGAGTATAATACCAGGGGCCCACCATCCAAAGAATAATTCCATTGGGGGGGGAAGATCCCTCCTGTATCATTACCATTATTATCAGTTTTCTAATTCTCTAACCATAGAACAAAAGAATAAATATCTTGTAAAGAAAAATTCTTACATATATTTAACATATATTTATGAACCAGGGTATGCCTTTATGTATCATAATAGTACCATCCTCTATCTTTTGCTTCTGAGTTAACAGAACCAAGTATGTTCATTTGGAAGAAAGAGGCAAAAGTAATAACAGCAACCAAAACAGCTTTTCCTTGAGAAATAAATTTTAGATTATCTCAAGGAGTCAAGGTATTTAAATGAATGGACTAAATTTGTATTAGAGAAAATTCATAATAAAGAAAAAACAAACAAAAAGCAGAATGTTAAGAGAGGGTATAAGTAGAAGTAATCAAAGCAATGCAAGATTAAATGAGGTTTAGGAAAAAAATAGTAAGAATTGGAGAAAATAAAAGAAAAAAGTAAAACAACCTGTATTTTAAAATTCACGTGAGAGTCAAATCTTAAAATTTCTCAATATCAAATGCTACTTCAGTGAGAGAAAATATTGCCCGTGTGTTTTAATTAATCTTAAGAGTTAAAGTAATCAGTGCTTTCCTAAGTTTACACAGCATATATTCAATTTAGCAGTAGACAAGCTGAAATGGAAAGATACAAATAAAAAGACAAATACTTTTGTCTCCAATACCGAAGCAAGTAAGATTTTGGGAAAAAAAAATCTAATGATTTTTTTTGAGATCACAATTACATTTAGCTTTGAATCTTCTTTCTAAACAGAAAACAGAAAACATCCGTTATATTTAGTGCTTATAAATCAGCAAGCTCTAAGAAATGTTTAACAATTGTGTTATAAATTAGAAACTGATATGACAAAAAAGAAAAGAAACATATATTTTTATTTAGCAGTAATGGATATGTACTCCTCCTTTTGGGGCCTAATGAAAAACTAGAAATAATTGTAATTCTAAGAATAAAAAGGAAAAACAAATAACTTTGGTCTTATTTTGTTTTTACTTCAAATTTACACTCAAAAATATAAAAGTTGTCATCTTTGGAATATCTCCTAAAAATGGAGAAAGAGGAAACTAGAAGAGGGAGGGAAGAAAGAGCGTATTCTCAGGGAAATTGGGATTTCAGTCATTTCCCTCAACTCCAAGATTATTTTCATATGTCTGAATATTTATATTGTTTTATTGCATATATTATTTTGAATCCTATAAAACCAGCTTTTGCACTTTAAAATGGTCACATCTCATAAATTGCCTAATTTAGTATAATTTTTTTCACAAAGTCACATATTCAAGTTATACAATTGTTCATTCTTAAGTTCAGCTGTGATTCTTTTCATTAATGACTACATATGTATCTAAATAGAATTTATTCTTTTTAAAATGTATCCTACAATTAATAGCAAATATTTTTTGTATATTTTATTTTAAAGATGTGGGGTACAATTTGGGATTAGGTATACAAGTGGATATCATACCGGAAAAGTTCGGGCCTCTCTTTGGTCTTCACTTTGCCTGGTTTAAAAATCAGCAATTTTCTTCACATTTTTTGTACTTGTGCTTTGACTGTATGTTTCTCCCCCAATAACTCTAGAAATTGAGTTATTGACTGTACTTTGTACTTGTC
>CAUYQG010134857.1:0-32066 GCA_963574415.1 Tarsius wallacei | reverse complement strand
TTTTTTTTTTGAGTTGGAGTCTCACTCTGTCGCCCAGACTGGAGTGCAGTGGCCGCTCCCGGCCACCGCAGCCTCGACCTGCTGGGCTCCGGCAATCCTTCCGCCTCAGCCTTCCAAGTAGCTGGAACTACAGGCGCGCGCCACCACGCCCGGCTAATTTTTTGGTTTTATTGTAGAGATGAGGTCTTGCTTGCCCAGGTGGGTCTCGAACCCGCGGGCTCAGGCAATCCACTCACCTCAGCCTCCCAAAGGCGCGGGATTACAGGCTGAGCCACCGAGCCCGGCACAGTTTTTCAATAAATGACGCCATATCATCAATTCACTATCCGTATGAAAAAAAAAAAAAAAATAGGCCAAGCATGGTGGCTCATACCTGTAATCCCACTTTGGGAGGCTGAGGCAAGAGGATTGCATGAGCCCAGAGTTCAAGACCAGCCTGGGCAACTTGGCGAGACCTAGTCTCTACAATAAATCAAAAAGAAAAGAAAAAAAAACAGAGAGAGAATCTTGCCCTCTACTTAACAATAATGGTAAAATCAATTTCAAATAAATTATAGATTGAAATGTAGCATATCAATAAATCTTTTAAAAGAAAACAAGAGAAGATCCTCATGATCTTACAGGCTAGAATATAAAAAGCACTAACCAAAATGAAAAATATAAAGAATCAAATTATATTAAGAAATTCTACTCTTCAAATGGTACCATTAAAAGAGTAAAAAGATAAAATAGAGAAAGAATTAATGTATAATATACCTGGCAAAAGATCTGTATCCAGAAAATGTCAAGTACTCCCACAAATCAGTAAGAAAAATATAAAGCCGGGCTCGGTGGCTCAGCCTGTAATCCCGCGCCTTTGGGAGGATGAGGTGAGTGGATTGCCTGAGCCCGCAGGTTCGAGTCCCGCCTGGGCAACTTAGTGAGACCTCATCTCTACAATAAATCAAAAAATCAGCCGGGCGTGACAGCGTGCGCCTGTAGTTCCAGCTCCTTGGAAGGCTGAGGTGGAAGGATCGTCAGAGCCCAGCAGGTCGAGGCTGCGGTGGCCAGGAGCAGCCACTGCACACCAGTCTGGGCGACAGTGAGACTCCAACTCAAAAAAAAAAAAAAAAAAAAAAAAAAGGAAAATATAGACCCACAGCGTAGGAAAACTGAGCATAAGACTGTTTAAAACAGGTATTTTACCAGAGGATAGCCTGATGGCCAATATCCATATAAAAATGTGCTGAACTTGTAAGTCATTAGGGAAACATAAATTTAAAAGTAATACTAACCCACTAGAATGGCTAAAATGGAAAGCTGTCAGTGGTGATGTGAAGGGTATCCTCCAGATGAAAGTACACAATGGTGAAGGAAGGAAGGAAGGAAAGAAAGAATGAAATAAAAAAAGAAAAAAAAAAAGAAAATGAGAAAATGAGGCTAGCTAAAAATAGTAACAGCAACACCATTTAAATCTGCCAAGGGCACTTCTAGGAAAATTTCTAAACTACCTGGCCCCTGAAAAGAGAAAATTTAAGTACAGAAAAAAAAAAAAAAATCAATCAGAAAATAATTATACACATGCCATTTTCAATAAAAGCAATTTCTTATTTTGATTTTTTAAAAAAGTACATCGGTGTTGAGTTTTTGGCTATGTCCATGAAAGTTGAACATATGCAAATATATAACAGCAATTCCACTCTTAGATATATATAGCCAAAAGCAATATGTTCCTATGTGCACCAACAGACATGTAAAAGATAAACCATAGCAGCATTATTCTTTTCTTTTCTTTTTTTTTTTTTTTTTGAGTTGGAGTCTCACTCTGTCACCCAGACTGAAGTGCAGTGGCACGCTCCCGGCCACCGCAGCCTCAACCTGCTGGGCTCTAGCAATCCTTCTGCCTTAGCCTTCCAAGTAGCCGGAACTACAGGCGCATGCCACCACGCCCAGCTAATTTTTTATTTATTGTAGAGACAAGGTCTCGCCAAGTTGCCCAGGTGGGTCTCAAGCCCACAGGCTCAGGCAATCTACTCGCCTCAGCCTCCCAGAGTGCTGGGATTACAGGCTGAGCCACCAAGCCCAGTCAGTATTATTCTTAATAAACAAAAAGTGAAAAAATCCAAATATCCATTAACCATTGAGTGGATAAAGTGGGATATAGCTATACACTGGAATACCACATAGCACAAAAATGAGAAAAAAACCACAACTATGTAAAAAACATATTTGAATCTTATAATGTTGCACAAATGAAGAGAGATGCAAAAGAACACCTAGGCTATTATTCCATTTTTTAAAGATCAAACATAGGCAAAATGAATATATAGTGTTAGAAGTGATAGTAGTCAGGCAACCCCTTCAGGTCCCCTCCCATTGTGGGAACTTTTTTGCCTCTCAATAAATCCTGCTTTCTAAAAAAAAAAAAGTGATAGTAGTCAAATGTGAGAACAAAGGAGTTAGTGAGTGAGAGGGGAAGATGGAGCTTGCACGACGCTGGCAGTGATCTTAGTAGCGGCTAAAAAGGCATTTTCACTTTTTGAAGTTTACTTTGTGATAATTCACCAAGTTATAATTCACTCATAATTTGTGCACATTTACAATGGCATGTTATTCTTTGAGCTTAATAAATTAGGCAATTCTAAATACGCTAATAATAGAGAACTCCAAATTATGTGTGTGGATTAATAAAAAGGACCAACCGTTAAATAGTATACTATACAAAATACTAATAATTTTTTAAAATAGCAAAAAGGATATATGTCTGTATATAACAATCATAATGGTAACATTTACTGAATGCTAACTACTTGCTAAGGTACCATGCTGGGCACTTGACATACTTTGTCATTTATTCCTCTCAAAAACAATAGGGAACAAGTAGGATTATAACCCTTATTTTACGAACAAGAAAACTGAGGTACAAAGATATCAAATAACTTGCCCACAGTCACCCGGTCATAAAGCTGAAACACTGGGACTATAACCCAGGCTCTGCAGATCCACTCTTTACCACCATACTACCTCTGAAAAGACACATGAGCAACTGGCAATAGTGGAGCCTCTGAGAGGGAATTTGGAGACTAGAAAACAGGCTGAGAGTCATGCTGGCTTACCATAGCATACTCTAGGTACCTCTTAAAGAAATATATTTGCATGTCTTATCTATTACAAAAAATTTATTCATTTAAAAAAATTTTTCTATGGTTTATAATCTCTGAGATACATAAAACTGCTTTGTCCAGAGGGTAAGCCTAACTCACTGTTTTATTATTTTACCTGATTTAGGATGCAAAGAATCACACTGGGCATTGTACATGTGTACAAATTCTTGGTGCCTTTTAATGAGTTGTTGTTTATTTCCTTGAGTAGATAATCCATGCTGTTTCAGCTTTTTCTTTAAATCACGATCAGAGAGCAAGTTATACACAGTTTTGGGCAGTGGCTTCCTTTTGTGAATAGAACTGTAAAGGGAAAAAGAGATCTCTGAAGATTACTGTGAATTATCAAATGCTTGTCATGTTAAATGGAAATTTATCTTCTTAGTACCTGGGTAACTGGGAGGATAGTAGAATAATTAAGATAAAAAGGGAAGAGAAGATGAATCAAGTTAGTGGATAAAGTTAAGCATCTAACACAACACATATGAAGTACAGAAATGAGAGACCTAGGTCTCAAAAAGAAGTCAAACCTAAAGATGAAGATGTGAAAGGCATGTGTTGAAGGCTTGTGAAATAATGCCACGAGGACTTCACTTAGAATCACACGTACATAGACCTATTCAATTTTCCATCTCCTTAAAGCATGTTTTTCCTGCAATTTGTCCACGGTTGCCATGCAAAACCCCTTTAAAAGTCAGTTATCTCAGACTATTAGAGTGTAAATGCTATTGAGTCTATGTATTTAAGGATATATTATCACATATAGCATCTTTAGAAAAAGTTCTGATTCACAGGCAAAGTGGCCCCCTCAAGCCCAAGGCAGTCATTTTGCAAAGGCACTAGATGAGTAATAGAAGACTTGTTAGGATGGTTTCTTTACCCAAATCATTATCACCAATGAAAAAAGAATTCAGAAAGTTGACAAGTAGATAATATTCTCATGGTATCATCTTCAAAGAACACAAATAAAAACAATTTAAAAAAACAACAGGATTCTATTCTCTTCAACTCCAACTATTTATGTTAATAAATATATGACATTACAATAAGTGTTAACAAAATCACCACTTAACTTTTCATTCTATTTATATAATTAGTACAAATAAGCACTAAATAATTTGAACTACAACAAAGCCATATTTAATTACTTTCTCCTACTCTCTCCATAAAAAGAAAAAATAGTTAATAAACTTTATTTCTTAAGGTGACTAGAATTCAAGCTACCTAAAAGTATCAATGACTTGAGATAATTTCATAAACAGGAACTCTGTAGTGAGTTTTAATCCATTTCATCTGATTATAGCATGCTCTATGGGAATTAGGTACTTAATAAATAAATGTTCAATAGGAAAAATTCAGGTGATAATTAATAAAAACTTGAAAGTAACAGATTTATCCAATGAATATGCTTTTAGAAAGGATTTGCATTTAATTAGTTCATACACGGCTGTTCTTCCCAAAATCTGGGTCCCTCAGAATCACCTGGAGAGCTATTTAAAATGCAGATTCTCAGTCTCTTCTCTATACTGTCCACCAGTTGTGGTTTAGGTCTGAAGTGGAGACCTCAAATCTCTGTTTTCAACAAGGTTCTTTAGTTTTAAGTCCAAAAGTCATACTTAGAAACATATTGTTGAGTATTGACGGAAAACAACAAAACACTTTGTTGTTAACCAACAGTACCATTCCTTGCCTAAAGTATGCATTTTATGCTCTATTAATAAAGTCTAAAAGCCTGAAGTAACTACTTAGCTGTGTAAAGACCTGCAAACCCCTAACAGATTATATTTTTCTGAAAAATTACTTTTTATAATGACAGCCCATTGGACTCTGCAAGACTAATAAAATTATGGCAAAATAAAATCACAGTAGGTAGCAACAGCTGAGCCATTTTGTAGGTGTTTATACAAGCACACAGGGAGAGACAATTCATTAAGTCTGTATGTATCTAAAACAATTCTCAAGGATAGATGATTAAACTATGACTGTACAATTCTAATGAAGAACTGTACTGTTCCCTGGTCTTTGCAATAAAAGCACCACCAAAGATCAACAATTTCTATGAAGAATTTTAAAATATAAAGCCTGATAAATGTTTCCCCAAATATGAGAATAACATTGATCTTTCTTCCATAACTCAGTGGAACTGAGTAACACATTTAGGAAGCCTCAAAACTCTGAGGACATCAAAGAAGAGCGCATTCTTTGAATCACTTCTGACATGATTTTATATGGAAGTGTTAAGGGCTGTCATCCACATCCAGGAGATAGCCTGTCAGGATGTAGTGGAGAAAACTGAAAAACTGGCAGGGTCTCCTCTATATGACCAGACTACAGGGTCAGGATATAACTAAAGAGAGATGTGGCTCAATGGTTCCCTCAATGGGTCTTCACAAACACTAGTTTTTGCAAGATGGGAGTTATGTGTATGAAAAGGTTTAGGGGACAAATTTAGGAATTACTGAATTTGAAAAAACCCAACAGCTATCCTTAATATAGGACTTCTCAGAGCCTTTAATATACTAAGAGGGTGATGTAGTAGGCAGTGCTTCTAAGTTATACTACACAGCAACTGACAGACTATTGGTATTCTTTGAAGCAGGATTTGGAAGCACTATTAGAACTTAATTGCACATGGACGAGTATGTCTTTGGATAAACTGACAGCACTAAATGGGTCAGAAATATGACAAATGCACCTAGAAGAAAAGGAATCCAAGCAAGAGTATCAGTGCTGATTTCTAACTCTTCAAGGAGAAAATACTCAGCTTTTGTATGTCCAACTCATTCTTTAAAAAGAAACATTTCAAAAGAGAAAAGCAAAAGCAGATCGCATCAGATTCTCATGGCTTATGGAAAGTAATCCTTAGGACTATACAGCTTCATTAATTCCAACTAAGCAACCTAAAAAAAATCTCAATTTTATTCTCATCAACAAACTTAACCACTAGGTGGGAGTATTGTGCATGTAAGACTGCCCCAGGTTTGGACTCAAATACATACCCCACCATAAATTAATAAAGCATCATTGTGCTTTATATGTTAGTTTTTTAAAATTATAACAGCATGAGTCTATACTTTGGAACCAGCATTCACACCAAATTTACTCATAAAGTGACACCCTTTCTTTAATTATAAAAAAAAAGTAAGATGGCCCTGTCTTATTAACAAGAAAATATTCTTCTAAGTCCTTCAAAACAAATCAAACATAAAAGCTATCATTCTATCCACCCCTCCTTCACAGATGCTATTAATTTCTTCAGCTTCCCTTCTCTCCTTTTTCACATCTCTCCGAATCATCACCTATTTTCTTCCCTTTTCCTTCTGCTTCAGAAAAGTCCTTTCTGCATGTCAAGGATAACCTCATTACCGGACTCTTGATCTCTTGTGCTCCCATTTTGTTCCAGTTATCACCTGCGCTCTTCCTGGAGCCACTGGAAGGAAAGAGACCGAAACAACCCCTGCTTTTACAAACAAAATTTCCCCTTGCTCTTGTTGCTCTTTCCTTTCCCAAAACTAACATCTCATTTCTCTTCCACCTTTCATCACCAGACTCATTTAATTTGCAGCTTCTACTTCGTTGTATTTTCATTGAATACTGATTCCTTAATATCTTGCAATTTAACTCTGATTAAAATTTCATTCCTGAACAACTTATATGTATATCAATAGTGGATTAGCTTAAGAAATTATTGTTGCTTGAGTGTACAAGAGAGGTAGAAAAGCACGGTAGTTTAGGTGCAACTACTAAGCTGACAATTTATTAGTTATGTCACCTAGGGGGTTGGGAGGGGGAGACATAACATTGCATACATACCCTTTTGCACCTTCTTGTATCATGGGTATGCAATTGCCTAGTTAAAAATAAATACAATTTTGAGAAATTCTATTTAAATTTTTAAAAGTTCTGAACATCCTAAGAACCAAAAGATTTCACATGTTCTATATTCTGTGCTTAATCTTGATTTATTTGGGCAAAGGGTTTTGCGATAGTTCTAAAATTCTGAGAAGAAAATAAACTTTAAAAGAATTGAATTCTAAGTTACTAATTTCTTATTAAGTCAAAATTTAGTAGCAGACTAAATATTCAATATAGCTAATTATATTTGGCAAAGTGGGAGTTGAGAAAAGAATAGGAGACGAATTAGAAGAGCTGGCCAATAGGATTAAAGAAAAAAGCAAGTGGGAAATGGAATATGACAACTGATCACCAGGATAAAATGAATACTATACATTTTTTTCAAGTTTATAAAGCACAAGAGTCATCTAGCTAAAGTACCTCCATGGTTATATTCAACTTTCTTACCTTCTCAGGCTTTCCTTCTTCTCTTCACGTGACAAACAGTTATCTAAGTGCTTATTAATGTGATTTTCTGGAATGTTAACCCCGCAAACAGGACAATCCACTGTATTTTAAAAAAAAAGAGAGAGAGACTTTATTAGTTATAGAGGGTAAACATAATATAAGCAAGCATTTTTCATCAGTTAAGGTAAAAAATAATCTAATTTAACATGCACTCAGAAAAGAAGGAAAGAAAAAGAATGATACATCAGGGCAATAAGAATAAGACAGACTGGTTACTGGGTAATGGCTGAATCGTGGGAAGTTATACAATTCGAATCCTGGGCCTAGAGAAAGAAAATGAAAATAAGTCTGGAGACTGAAAGTAAGTTGAGAAATCAGTTCATTCGAAAAGTTTTGGTTAAATCTTTTCTACCAAGATATGACCAAACTATAAAACTATTCTTAAATTTTCCCCAACCGTAGACGCTTTCTGTGTTTAGCACAGAAGCAACAGTAACAACTTGAGTAAGAAACTTCTGGTCTGGGGCCAGGGGAGGAAATAGGTGCAGCTAGATTAAAGCATTTATTGGGTTGGGCTAACTACCGTTCAGTTCTATCAATGGTTACAAATGTGTTAATTTAGCTCTCATTTTTAATTCCAAGTAATGCTAAAATTAGGAAATGCTATCATCCTCAAACTGTTTCATGGAGTTTCAGGAATCTGTGGAGGTATCTCAGAGCCTAGAGACTCTCATGGATAACAGGCAGTGGCTAAGGAGGTCAGGTAGAACAGCATGGAGGCATTCAATTAGTGGCAAAATAAGATAAAAAGAGCTCAAGACTAAACAGGAACTGATACACTGAACGGGAGGATGAAGGGTTAAAAGCCAAAAAACAAAGTTATTGCCATTCTTTAAGTAAGAACTAAAATAGTTTCATTTTTGCAGCAATCAGCCTGAATTCCTATTCTATGATAGAAAGAGAAAAAACATATCTAGAAGCACTGACTACATTAATCTTTGGGATTGTGATGAGGTGAAACCTGGTTTTCCCTTCCCATTCTTTCCCCTCAAAAATGTTGCCTACTTATTTTTATGTAATATGGATGAGAAGATTTCCATTAAGTAAGAAAGTACACATATGAAAGTAATTTCCTACCTTTGACAACTTGTTTCAAAGTGGATGTAGACGGTGTCTCAGAACCATTAGCATCAGAGGAGCCTGGAGCCATCCTTTCTACAGAATGTGTCTCTTTGGTCTCTGCAGCAGTGCTTACCTCTTTCTGAGGGCTGAATTTGCTTTCATGTTCTTTTATTAACAACTCTGATGTAGAACCACCCATTTCTTTGATCAAGAAATTATCCATTAACCTGCTTCCCTGCTTAAAAGGATGTTTCAGTGATATAGGAGTGTGTATTTTGACAGTAAGGTTCTTTGAAGAGGAAGAAGCAGGAGATATGGGTGGTGACTCTAAAGCAAACTGCAACAGATGATTCCTTGAAGTACGAAAAAAAAACCAAATAATTAAAATATGTTATATGTAATAAATTAACTGACATAAATTGTTTTCCCAATTAACACTTGTTTCTCTTAAATAAAGAACTTAAACCATAATGACAACCAAACTAAATTGTTTCCTGTAGAATAAAATATAAAGCAATACATCTGACTTTAAGTCAGTTAGTTTGTGAAAGAAAATGGAAGGACATCAAGTTCTGGCCACAGAGAATAGATATAAGACTTATTCTCCAATAATAAATAGCTTTAAAACCTGGAAAAAATATATTTTAAAATTATGGGCAGTGAACTGAAATCAACACACGGCTCAATGCAAAAGAGAAAAAAAACACTTGAACATTCCCCCAAGATTTTGCCCTGGAAGCACTTTTTGGGAGGTGGGTATTAAACTAAAGTCCAAACAGAAAACAATGATCTCACTGGATAAAGAAAATACAGATCAGCGTTCTAGGTAAAGGTGGGTAGGATTAGGGGTACAAAGTGCTTGGCAATGGTAACTCTATAAAGAAAACCTCAGAAATCTGCTTAGAAATTTTCATTCATTCATGCTTACCTTCAGGGCTACAAAAAAAATAGACAAGAACACAGAAGTCCCAGTATAAAGCAGATACTAGTAAACTGAGATTCCAAAGGTCAGTGCTAGAAAAGTAGTTGTTGACT
Organism: Tarsius wallacei; assembly: GCA_963574415.1. Classification (NCBI taxonomy): domain Eukaryota; kingdom Metazoa; phylum Chordata; class Mammalia; order Primates; family Tarsiidae; genus Tarsius; species Tarsius wallacei. The sequence goes on along the minus strand of CAUYQG010134857.1, from coordinate 22,467 downwards.
TTTGAGCCCAGCCAAAGCTGAGAAACCTTCGAGAAGACGATGGACATTCAGGTGAGATCCTACAAAGACCACCCCTTAGGAAAAAGGACCACAATGTGGAAATATAAACAAAAATGAAAGAGACCCAACCTAATAAAACACTAAAGCAGGCCTTCACACAACAAATTGAAGAGCTAGTAATTTAACTGCTAATTTAATCAAGAGAAGATACGCAAAGCCAAAAGTTAGTTCTCTGAAAAATATTTTTAAATTATTAAACCCTAGCAAGACTAAATACTAAAAAAGGGTGAAAATACAAATGACCAAAGCAAAGAATTAAAAGAAGACATCATTACAAACCCTATACAAATTTAAAAATATTTAGATGACATTATGAACCCTTTATAACAATAAATTTGAAATTTTAGATGAAATGGACAAATTCCCTGAAAAGCACTATTCATCAAAATTGATACAGAAAGAAACAGAAAACCTGAAGAGTCCTCATTATCTATTAAATAAATAAAAGCTATAAGTAAAAATCTTCCTACAAAGAAAACTCCAGGGCCAGATGGCTTCACTGGTGAATTCTATCAAATATTTAATGAAGAAAAAATATAAGTATTACATAACCTCATCCAGAAAATAGGAAAGAAAAAATATTTCCCAACTTATACTAAAGCCACATAACCTTGATAACAAAACCAGACAAGCACATGGTAGGAAAGGAAAATTATAGTCCAATAATCTCTCACAATTACAAACAAAAAAATTCTAAATGAAATATTAAATAAAATCTAGAGATAAATGTTAAAATACAGTATATCATGACCAAGTAGGATTTATTCTAGAATGCAAGGTTAGTTTACTATTTAAAAAATCAATCAACACAACTCATCATATTAGTAAAATAAAAGGGAAAACCAAATAATCATATCAATAAATTCAGAGAAAGTATTTGACAAAGCTTAACAGCTATTCATAAACAACACTCAGAAAATCAGGAACAGAAGGAAACATTCTTAATCTGATACAAGATATCTTCACAAAACCTAGGCTAAATTCAGTCATTAGTAAAACATTGAATGTTTCTACCTAAGATTGAAAACAAGACAAGGATGTACCAACACCTCTCTTAAATTAGGCTGGGCATGGTGGCTCAAGCCTGTAATACCAGCAATTTGGGAGGCCGAGGTGAGAGGATTCCCTGAGCCCACGGGTTTGAGACCAGTCTGAGCAACTTGGCGAGATCTCATCTCTACAATACATCAAAAAAGTAACTGGGCGTGGTGGCGCATGCCTGTGGTTCCAGCTACCTGGATGGCTGAGGCATAAGGATCACCTGAGCCCAGCAGGTTGAGGCTGCAGTGGCTGTGAGTGTGCCACTGCACTCCAGCCTGGGCGAAAGAGTGAGACCCCAACTAAAAAAAAAAAAATATATATATATATACACACATATATATAGATATATAATACTGGAGGTCCTAGCCTATGTGGTAAACAAAAGAAGGATATAAAAGGCACGATCACGATGACTGGAAAGAAAGAAAACTTTTGTTTGTAGATTAAATATTTATGTACATAGAAAATCCAAAAGAATCTACAAGGAACTAGAATAAGTGAATTTTTACAAGGTACTGGATAGAATGTCAATTAACAAAACTTAATGTTGTGCCTATATATTAGCAAATAGAAAATAAAAATGTTTTAAATAAATACCAATTAAAATGCCATCAAAAATATTTAATAACCGTGAATAAATGTAGCAAAATGTATAAAACTTATGTCCTAAAAACTACAAAATATTTCTTAGAGAAATAAAAGAAGGCCTAAATAAATGAAGAGATAGCCCATATCCATGGACTAGAAGATTAAACAATGTTAAATGCCCATTTTCCCCTCACTGATTTACAGATTCAATTCAATCTCAGTCAAAATACAAGCCACTCTTTTGGGGGTAGGAATGATATAGTCATCCTAAAATTTATATGGAAATACAAAGGCCCTAAAATGTTAGCAGTATTGAAGACAACCAGAGTTAGAGATCTTTTACTACCAGATTTTAAGGACTTAAGATACTACTACAGTATTAAAGACACTGCAGTATTTGCTTAATAAGTGACAAAGAAAACATGAAACATAATGTGTCCAGAAATAGACACACACATATATAGTCACTTGATTTACAACAAAGGAGCCACTGCAATTTAGTGGATCTTTTTAATTAATGGTGCTGGAGCAACTGACCATCTGTTAAGAAAAAAAATGAATATGAACACTTACTTCTATCATACACAAAAATTAACTTGAATAGGTTAACAGACCTAAAAGTAAGAGCTAAAACTATAATAATTCCAGAAGAAAACATATTTTAAAATCTTGATAGGTGGCCTGGCATGATGACTCACATCTATAATCACAGCACTTTGGGAGGTGGAGGTGAGAGGATTGCCTGAGTCCAGCGGCTCAAGACCAGCCTGGACAACTTGGCAAGACTTCATCTCTAAAATAAATTAAAAAACTAGCCAGGCGTGGTGGCACATGCCTGTAGTTCCAGCTACTTGGAAGACTGAGACAGAGGATCGCCTAAGCCCAGCAGGTCATGGCTGCGGTGGCCATGAGAGTACCACCACACTCCAGCCTGAATGACAAAGTGAGTCTCCAACTCAAAATTGAAAAATAAAAAATAAAAAGAACTTGATTGGAAAAGATTTCTTAGCCACAGATGGGGAAAAAAAACTGCAATACATATATTCAATCAGAATACAAAAGAACTCCTATAAAGAAATAAGAAAAAAGACACACAACATAATTTTTAAAAATTGGACAAAAGCCGGGCTCGGTGGCTCAGCCTGTAATCTCGTGCCTTTGGGAGGCTGAGGTGAGTGGATTGCCTGAGCCCACGGGTTCGAGACCCACCTGGGCAAGCGAGACCTCATCTCTACAATGAATCAAAAAATTAGCCGGGCGTGGTAGCGTGTGCCTGTAATTCCAGCTACTTGGAAGGCTGAGACGGAAGGATCACCGGAGCCCAGCAGGTCGAGGCTGCGGTGGCCGGGAGCGGCCACTGCACTCCTGCCTGGGCAACAGAGTGAGACTCCAACTCAAAAAAAAAAAAAAAAACAATTGGACGAAAACTGGAAGACACTCTAAAGATGTAAGAATAGTCAATAAGCACAAAAAAGATACATCAGTCATTGGAAATATAAATTAAAATCAAAATGAGCTACCGTTTCATACCCAATAGAATGCATAAAACTAAAAGAAGTGACAATACCACAAATTAACCAGGATATGGAGTAACTGAAATTCTCATACACTGCTGGTGGATATGGTACAACCCGTTGAAAAACTACTTGTCTATTTCTTATAAATACACATCTACCCAATAACCCAGCAATTCCATTCTCACATATTTACCCAAAAGAAATGAAAATACATGCCTATACAAAGATTACACACCAATGTTCAGAGTAGTTTTTATCATCATAGTCATAAACTGAAAATAATCCAAATCTATTTGATGAATGGACAATCAAATTGTATATATTCATACAATGGAATGCTACTCAGCAATAAAAATAAGTGAATACATGCAATAACATGAACAAATAACAGAGTATGTAAAGTGAAAGAAAAGAGTAATTATATACTGTATGAGTCCACTTATAGGAAGTTTTGAGAACAATCTGTGATGATAGAAAACTGAAAGTAGATTGACTCTAGGAGTGGACTTTCTGATCAGAAAAGCTAAAATATTAAAGACAATATCAAATGTTGGTAAGGACAGCAACTAGAACTCTCATTTTGTCAGTGGGAATGTAACTGATTCTAACAATTTAGAAACTAGCTTTAAAGAGACCAACGAATAAATGAATGCCTACTCCATGACCTAGCAATTACACTTCTAGATATATGCCAAGAGAAATATATGCCAAAAGACATGTAGAAGAACGTTCACAGGAGCTGCGTTCATAATAAACAAGAAATGGAAACAATCCAAATATCTATCAATAAGAAAATGAAGAAAAAAATCCATGTATTATTATCTGAAATCAAAGACTCATAGAAAAAGATCAAATGCCGGGCACAGTGGCTCATGCCTGTAATTCCAGCAGTTTGGGAGGTGGAGACAAGAGGACTGTCTGAGCCCAGAGGCTCAAGAACAGCCTGGGCAACTTGGTGAGACCTCATCTCTAAGATAAATTTTTAAAAGTTAGCCAAGAGTGGTGTTGCATGCCTGTGGAACAGTTATTTGGAAGAATGAAGCAGAAGGATCAATGGAGACAAGCCAGTCAAGGCTGCAGTGGTCATTAGTGTGCCACTGTACTCCAGCCGGGCAACAAAGGGAGACTCTGACTCAAGAAAAAGATAAAATTTTAAAAAGGATCAAATGTCTACCACAACGATATATTATTTGATTGGATTTTCCCTTTTTCTATTGACCAGAAGTCAATAAAACCACTCTACTTAAACAAAACCCTATCAGTGAGTGGCAAGTGGGTTGATGTACTTCAATTACACAGCTACATCTGATGTCAGGTTGTAAGTCAAAATTCAATACTTATTTTAGTCTGTGTGAGGCCCACCCATTATTTTATTTAACACTTCCATCTATAAGTTAGTTGCTTCACTGGATAGAAAATGGTATAAAAAGATTCAAAGCAGCAATTATTTATTCTGCCTCATTTATGAAAATTCACAAAAATTCCATTTACACCAAGATGTCCTGCTTCATATCATTTGTAATTAATCACCAGGCATAATCTGAATGCTCAGACCATTTTACTTATGTCCTGAGACTAATGGGTACATCTAATATTTTTCAGTGAATAATCAGTACTGGAAATGGTGGCTCATGCTTTCAATGCTAGTGCTTTGGAAGGCTAAGACAGGTGGCTTGCTTAACAAGCCTGGGCAACATACTGAGATCCCATCTCTACAAAAAAGAAAAAAATTAGCCAAGTATAGTGGCATGCACCTCTAATCCCAGCTACTGAGGCAGGAGGATATCTTGAGGCCAGGTGTTCAAAGTTATAGTGAGCTATGATTGTACCACAATGCCCCAGTCTGGGCAACACAGTGAGCCCCTGACTCAAAAAAAAATGATATTTAATAAAATTTAAAAAAAGAATAATCAGGACTGAGGGAAGGTGAGGAGATATATAGAAGAATCAAGATTGTCCATGAGCTGATAAATGTTTAAGATAGAAGATAGTTACAAGGAGTGAGGTGGTGGGAGGACAGTTTATTACATTATTGTCTCTACTTTTGTGTATGCTTGAACTTTTCCACAATAAAAAGTTTGGAAATAAATAAATAAACGCTACAGCGGGAAGAAGGCTAAAAGAAAAACTTAAGGATCTTGGTCTTTGAGAGGAAACAGAAATAAAATAAAAATACAGAACCATGATCAGTAATAGTTTCTTTTTCTTCCAGGATCTGAATTTGATACAAAGAAGATCCTTTAAAAAGCTTTCATCTCATTATGACAAAGTAAAGCATACACTATTCAACTAATAGATAAAACTATCATTAATGAAATATTTCCATATTACACAGAGGTAGTCCTTTTCAGCTGTCTACCCTAGAGATAACTCCTTTTGCCTTTATTCATAATTCAAGTAATTTAATTCTACTAATTTGCTCTCTTACATCAATACATGCCAATAAAGACCATAGAAAACAGTAGCACCACTGCCATGATAAAATTATCCCCCATGCTAAATTTAAAATTCATCAAATTATTCAAGTGAAAGCTACTCTTGGCACAGAACTGTATTGGGGTGAAAACAAAGTCTCTGTCCTCATGAAGCTTATACTACAGTAAGGGAAGAGAATAGACATATGCACGATTTTTGTGATAATATTCCTGTTAGGAACTGGGCCTCACAGCAGGAGGGGAGCAGTAAGCAAGGGAGCAAAGCTTCATCTGTATTTATAGCGGTTCTCCATCACTTGCATTACCACCTGAGATCTGCCTCCTGTCAGATCACCTGCAGCACTGGATTCTCATAGAAGCATGAACCCTATTGTGAACTGTGCATGCAAGGAATCTAAGTTACATGCTTCTTATGAAAATCTAATGCCCAATGATCTGAGGTGGAACTGAGGTGGTGATGCTAGCGCTGGGGAGTGGCTGCACATACAGATTAACATTACTGAGGTTTGACAGCAGAGATCACAATAAATCAGTTGCTTGCAGACTCATATCAAAACCCCATCAGTGAGTGGCAAGTGGGTTGATGTACTTCAATTGTACAGCTGCATCTGATGTCAAGTTGTAAGTCAAAATGCAATACTTATTTTAATCTGTATGAGGCCCACCCATTATTTTATTTAACACTTCCACCTATGCCTTTTTTTTAAATGGTGAGTTATATAATTATTTCATTATATATTACAATGTAATAATAATACAAATAAAGTACACAAAGTTATGCACTTAAACCATCCCAAAATCACTTCCCTCACTTCCTGGTCCATGAAAAATTGTCTTCCATAAAACCAGTTCTTGATGCCAAAAAGGTTGGGGACCACTCTTTCATGGGACGGTCAGAGAAGACCTGACTGAAATGACCTACTGCAAACAGTCCAAAGAAAGTAAAGGACTAAACCATGTGGCTATATGGGAAAAAAAAGTTTCACCCAGAAATAACAGCAAGTACAAATATCTAGGAGAGTGCACTTAACGTGTTTGAGAAACAGCAAGAAGACCAGTCTGACAAAATAAATAAACAAAGCAGAGACAGGTAGGACTTAAAGTTCAAGAGTGAGTAAGATTATGCAGGGAACAGAGGAATGCCACTGAGAGCTTATGCTCCAAATAAGGCGAGAAACCACCACTGGACAGTTTTAAGAATAATATGACTTTTTATTTTAAAGAAATCACTCTGGTTACTGTCCTCAGAAAGGATATAAGATGACAAAAGCAGAAATAAGAAGATCATTAGAAAGTGTCTGAAGTAATGTAGGCTGTCACGGGCTTGCACCAGGATGATTTGGTAGGAAGAAGAAAAGTAGTCAGATTCTGTTCGTATTTTGAAAACAAACACAACAGGATTTACCAGTGGACTGACAGATTAAATATTGTAAAATAGAGGGGTCAAGGATGACTCCAAGCTTTTTAGCCTGGGAAACTAAAAGGATGGAGCTTCCATTTATTGAAATGAGGAAGTCTGTGAAAGAAGCAGGTTTGGAGTCAGGGGCAGCATGGAAAATTGGGAATTTCATTCTGGAAATGTTAAGCAAGAGATGCTCTTAAGAGGTCCTAATACAGATGCGAGATAAGGAGGTGGATATATAAATGTGAAGTTTTGGGGAAACATCTAGCTGAAGATATAAATTTAAAAGACATGAATGTACAAATGACATTTAAAACCATGAGACTGTTTACAATAATTCATATATCTTAAAAACAAGTTTGGTGAAAATATTAATTCCAAAAGTGATGCTTAGAGTTAAACTGAATTGATAATTTCCCTTAAATTTCATGACCCCTATGAATTTATATTAAAGGAAACTGGCATTGCAATGTCTAACATTCATTCATCATAGGCACTCAAATATCTGTTGAATGTATTAAGGACTTTCAGAACTGGAAAGACCCTCAAAGTCAATATACTAATTTTTACAGATGAATAAACAAAGTCCCAAAAAGGTTTACTGATTTGTTCAAGTTCAAACAGCTAGTTAGAAAATGCATTCAGGGTCCCAGATACCCAGACATTTAGTCCAATAAATTTCTCTCTACATGGTTTCTTGTTCTGAACAAGTAATTGTGACTTAAGAAAGTATAGGAAAATCTTCCCCATTTGCTAACTATACAATAAACTTATCTCTTCAGAACGTAGCTAAGAATGAAGAGTCAACAGGGCCTTTGGGTAGACACGAGCAGCCAAAAAAATCTATGCATCAAGCCTATGGACTTCAGTGAAGTCTCTGCACAGTTTGTTTGATCTGAAACGTGTAAACAGCAGTCTAGAATCATATGGTGTCTACCCAAGTATAAGTCCTTATTATAATCTCAGGTATTAACATATAAGAAAGAGGGCAACATTATAGAAAATATAGGCTAAATATATTATAATGATGATGATAGGGATTGTTTCTTAAATTTCCTTGTTCTGGGTACTTCAAAAAAAGATGAAAATATATTTTGCATCCTCTTTGTGAACTGCTAAGGAAATTGTCTACCATAATTGTCATCTAAAATGCTTAAATTCTTAAACTTGGAGTACTTACAGAAAAACTCATGCCCTGATCGTGGATAAATCAAGGTAGTAAATGATTTTTCTCAACTCTTAATTCATAAAAATAATGATAGTCATGGAGACTGGCTGCAATGCAAAAACAGAAACAATATTTCACACTTAGATCAAGAATGATACTCCACGCTGGGCTCGGTGGCTCAGCCTGTAATCCTGCGCCTTGGAAGGCTGAGGTGAGTGGATTGCCCGAGCCCGCGGGTTCGAGACCTGCCTGGGCAGGCGAAACCTCATCTCTACAATAAATCAAAAAAAAATTAGCCAGGCGTGGTAGCGCGCGCCTGTAGTTCCAGCTACTTGAAGGCTGAGGCGGAAGGATCGCCTGAGCCCAGCAGGTCGAGGCTGCAGTGGCCAGGAGCGGCCACTGCACTCCAGTCTGGGTGACAGAGTGAGACTCCAACTCAAAAAAAAAAAAAAAAAAAAGAATGATACTCCACTTAGACAAAAATATTCTAATTAAATTTTTGTTCAACACAATAAGTTCTTAAGAACATTAATTTAAATAAAAAGAAATCAAGATAAAGAAAGCATATGTACTTTGAAACTAAAAGGCAAAGGTAGAAGAAAATATAAGAGCTGTAAGTCAGCCCTGTATGTGAAAACCTCTGAAATTATTTCCAATATCCTTCATTTGTTATTCAATTTAGAATATTAAATGTTAAAAAAATCATAATGGTACATAAAATGACAACAAAAGATAGGAATGACAAATGAAATCAACAAACAATATAAATACCTTACATCTTGGTCATAAATCTTAAACCAGAGTTCAAACAAGTAATGAAATTGATTAGCTTGAAATTCATCCCTACTAATTTTACAAATCAAGACCAGCCTAGGCAACTTGGTGAGACCTCATCTCTACAATAAGTCAAAAATGCGCCAGGCGTGGTGGCATGCACCTGTAGTTCCAGCTACTTGGAAGGCTGAGGTAGAAGGATTGCCTGAGTCCAGCAGGTAGAGGCTGCGGTGGCCATGAGCATGACACTGCACTCCAGCCTGTGTAACACAGTGAGACTCTGACTCAAAAAAAAAAAAGAAATTCTGTATAGCTAAAGTCTACAGTAGTATAATGTCCTAGGCCTTCCCATTCATGTGCCACTCATTCACTGACTCACCCAGAGCATCTTCCAGTCCTACAAGTTCCATTCATAGTAAGTGCTCTATAGAGATGGACCATTTTTTATCTTTCATACTGTATTTTTACTGTACCTTTTCTATGTTTAGATACACAAATAGGTGCCACTGTGTTACAACCGACTACAGTATTCAATACAGTAACATAAAGTACAAGTGTGTAGCTAGGAGTAACAGGCTACAACACATAGCCTAGGAGTGTAAGCTATACTACATAGGTCTGTGTACATACACTCCATGATGTTCACACAACAACAAAATCGTCTAATGATACATTTCTCAGAACATATTCCTATTAAGCAACACATGACAGTACTTAAGTACGTGGGTACCTGACCACTATAAACCCAATATGCCCTTTATAAAAATTCTTGCTTGACTCACATAACTAAAATTTAAAATAATTCCTGATATTGTTTGTTAAAGCATGCCTTTTTAGGTCACGCACAGTGGCTCAAGCCTGTAATCCCAGCACTGTGAGAGGTAGAGGCGAGAGGATTGCCTGAGCTCAGGGGTTTGAAACCAGCCTGAGCAGCATGGCAAGACCTCGTCTCTACAATAAATCAAAAAATTAGCCAGGCATGGAAGTACATGCCTGTGGTTCCAGCTACTTGGAAGGCTGAGGCGGAAGGATCACCTGAGCCCAGCAGGTCGAGGCTGCGGTGGCCATGAGCATGCTATTGCACTCCAGCCTGGGCAACAGAGTGAGACTTCGATTCAAAAAAAAATAAAAAAGAACAAAAATAAAGCATGCCTTTTTATATCCCTCTGGGTGACCAAACTTACTTTCATAAATTCATGCATTTGACAGTTAAGAAACAAAGCTGCATATCTAAGCTTTATAAAGTACAAGCAATTACATATTTCACATGGCACATCATTTAATACATGCTGAAAAAATAAGATTAAGAATTAGTGGATTAATATATAACACACAGAACCAATTATAAATATGTATATATACATAGGCTGATGACACACATATGTAAATATATACATTTTACTTAGCTCTGTCCTGAGTGGGCCTAGAAGCAATGGCACCCCAGTAGCAACAACCACACCTAGCACTAGATCCTGGTTTCTAAATGCCATTGCCAAGAAAAAAGTAAAAAGAAAAAACTCCTTGGCTGGGCATACGTGGTGGCTCACACCTGTAATCCCAGCACTTTGGGAGGCTGAGGCAAGTAGATTGCTTGAGCTCAGTAGTTCAAGTCCAGCCTAGGAAATGTAGTGAAATCTTGTCCCTATAAAAAAATAAAAAATAAAAAATAAAGGAACTCCCTGGAGAAATGGCTGATTCTAGAGCTAGGGCAGGACAAGGAGTATCTTTATAGCACCCAAAAGTAAGAAAGTTCTCAAATCTGCATTTTAACTTTTAATTGTTCTTTATTATAGGAGAATTTCTAATAAGTAAGAAAATCTTATTACTAGTTGCTTTTCCATGACTGAATAATGACTATTGTCACTTCCCTTCTTTTACTCCAAACTATGCAACCCTGCATTCCCTAATCCAAAAGTGTGCTGAGTAAAGAAGGAACACATGTAAAAGACAAAAAGAATTAGATGTTAGTCACAAAATTAAATCATACCGTGCAAAATTCAAGCTTTTTACCAGTTCATCTAGTATGCGGTTATTTTTCAGGTCTGGCTCTGTGACTGTCTAGGAAAAAAAAGATGAGAAAAGGTCAAAACAAATAATTAATCTGTCATAATCTCGTTTTTGAGAATGTCTGACCCTTCCTCCTAAGCTTCTCCATTCCACTAAATCTTTCAGAAAAGTTTCAAAGTAAAGTTCATTTATTTCCCACTAATAGGAAATTTTAAAACATTGACTCAGTATCTGCTGACTGGAAGTATGATAAAAGCTCTCCAAAGCATCTGCTAAAACTCATATATACTATGTACTAACATAAAGCCTAATATAGGCAAGAATTTTTCTTCAAAATGCCAGCACTCATCTTTCCCAAAAATTTCTCCTGAAAAAGAGAAGAGATATATAATAACGCTGAGAGAGGTATTATGTGTTCAAAGAGAGTTTAAAAATAAGATTGCTAGCTGGGTTCGGTGGTTCAGCCTGTAATCCCAGCACTTTAGGAGACCAAGGGCTCAAGACCAGCCCTGGCAAATTGGCGAGACCTCATCTCTATAAAAAATTCAAAAATTAGCCAGGCATGGTAGCACGCGCCTGTAGTTCTGGCTACTTGGAGGGCTGAAGCAGAAGGATTGCCGGAGCCCAGCAGATCAACACTGGGGTGGCCATGAGCATGCCATTACACTCCAGCCTGGGCGACAGAGTGAGATGCCAACTCAAAAATAAATAAATAAATAAAATAAGATAGCTTTACAGAATTATACAAGAGAAAATGATTAATCCAGTACTTATTTAGCACGAATGGTACACAGTTTATCTCAGTGATGATACCATCTTGACATAGGCAGTGTAGCATCATTGTAAAGATTTTAGACTTGGGAGACAAACTGTGTAATTTCTTACATAAGGAAATAAGTTGTGAAAAGTTCAAAAGTTCACCCGAACCAACCAGAGAGGCCAAACTAGCCAAACCCTCCAACTAGTTCCAGTGTCCTTTCTGTTAGACCTTACCATCTCTTCTTACTTTATTCCACTCATGTTTAATTTCCCTTTTAATCTACCTTTCCACCTGTTCTCACTACTTAAAAAGTTTCAGAAACTGTAACAAATTTCTTAGTGGTTTCTCTGAACATCTGGTTTGGGAAAGAGAGAGGAACTAGTTAGCCTGGATTAAGCCCAATGGCCATGAATACTTGCTTGCTGCACAAATACTTCGACCAAACTTTCGCAAATGAATAATCCTGTCATCAGAGATTCCACCAAAGGTGAGAATTTAAAAAAAAAAATAGAAGCCATGAAAACATGAATCGTAAGAATTAAACAGTGCTACATTCTGACCTTAAAATTAGTTTTTACTTCCTAAAATACATCTAGGTTGTCAGAAATCTTAACAATAACTTGAATAAAGTCCAGTTTTTCTTACATGTACTTTAGAAGCTCTTTCTGAAAATGTCTTTTATATAGCTTAATTCAATAACTACACAACTTTCAATGTGTATACATAAAGCAGACATATTTTTCACTAATCAGTAAGTTTAAAAAAAAGAAATAAAAACTTACCACACAACAAGCTGGACATTGAGTTTTATAGGATAGAAATTTTCTTATACAGAGAGAACAGTCTGTAAAAACACAAAAGACAACAATTAAAAGTTAATTAACCTATACTAATACAGGATTCTGATATCTAACAAAACCTGACTTAAGTCATAGATTTTTTTCATAATCTAAAGTATATCATTATAATCTTAAATTTCTAGTACCTCTATTCTATGCACATTTATGCATGTAATTAAACAATATTTTTAGGAAAGAGAAAGATAAAATATGAGTCCCAGGATAACACAACTACATAAGCAACATACATCATTCTCTATGTACTCCATCTATAAACACAAAAAACATCACATGCAAGACCTGGGTTAGGCACTGTATAAACATGCCAGATATCTCTACCATCTACCACACAAAAATATAAATTTTGAAATACTATATATATATATATATATATATATATATATATATACATGTTAAGAAATAATAAGGGTCAGGCTCAGTGGCTCAGCCTGTAATCCCAGCACTTTGGGAGGCCGAGGCAATTGGATTGCCTGAGCCCGTGGGTTTGAGACCAGCCCGAGCAACTTGGTGAGACCACATCCAAAAATTAGCCAGGTGTGGTAGCACACTCCTGTAGTTTTGGCTACTTGGAAGGCTGAGGTAGAAGGATAGCCAGAGCCCAGCAGGTCGATGCTAAGGTGGCCATGAGTGTGCCACTGCACTCCAGCCTGGGCGACAGAGTGAGACTCCAACTCAAAAAAAAAAAAAAAAAAAGAAAGAAAGAAATAATAAGTATCCTGGTTATTAGGTTATTACCCTAATTCTGTAAATGGTGTCCATCATCCCACATTTAACAAGCACTTTTGTGGCAGGTACTAAGAAAAGAACAGTATATAAGGGAAGGTTCTTGACTTCACAAAGCTAACAAAACGGGGCAATATAGCAAAATTCAGTGTAATATGTCCTAACAATTTAAGCAACAAAAAGCTTACTTTAAGAAACAATGGCCAAAAACTTCCCAAATCTGGAAAAGAAAACAGACATCCAGATTCAATAAGCCCAGTGACCCCAACTAGGATAAACCAAAAGAAGACTATGATGAGACTATGACAATGAAATTGTCAATAGTTAAAGACAAAGAAAGAATTTTGAAAGCAGCATAAGGAAAGCAATTATCATGTACAAGGGAGCCTCCATAAGATTAACAGCAGAATTTCAGAAGAAACCTTACAGACCAGAAGGAAATAGGATGATATATTCAAAATGCTGAATTGGGGGGGAGGATGTGTGCCAACCAAAACTACTAATTTCAGAAAAACTGTCCTTCAAAATGGAGAAATAAAAATTTTCCCAAACAAACAAAATGGAAGAAGTTCATCACCACTAATCCTGCCTTATGAAAAATGCTAAAGTGAGCAATTTAAATTGAAACAAAAAAGGTAATGGATAAAAATATGAAAACTTATGAGAACAGAAAGCTTGCTGGCAAAAGTAAATAAACAGACAAACACAGAACGCTGTAACACTGTAATAGTAATGCATAAATCATTTTTAATTATGGTATCGAATTTTTAAAACGGGTATAAAAAACTATAACTATCAAATATGTTAATAGACAGACAATATAAAAAAGATGTCACTTGTGACATCAGTATAATAAAGTGTAGTATAATAAAGTGTAGAAGGAAGAGGTAAAAGGGTACAGTTTCTATTTGAAATTGGAGTTAAGTTGTCATCAATCTAAAACAGATTATTATAAATATAAGATGCTTTATGAAAACAGCATGGAAACCTCAAGGAAAACACCTATAGAAAATACACAAAAGAAAATGAGAAAGAAATCAAAGCATGTAACTATTTTAAAAATCAACAAAACACAAAGGACGACAGCAAGAGAGGAAAGACTAAAAAGTTAAAAGACAGAAAAAAAATTTTAAACTAGCAATATTAAGTCCTTCACTATCAATTGTTACTTAAAACATAAATAAATTTAAATGAATTTAACAACCCAATAAAAAGACAGAGTGGCTGAGTAGATTTAAAAAGAAAAAAAAAATCCAACCATATACTGTTTACAAGAGTCTTACTTCAGATTTAAGGAGAATCACAGACTAAAAGCGAAAGGAGATATATATATCTATATATATATATAATTAGAGGAGCCAAATAAATGAAGAAAACACTGACAGAACTGAAGGGAGAACTAGACAGCAACACAATAATAGTAAGTTTTTAATAACCCACTTTTAGTAATGGATAGGCCAACTACACAACTATTAAAGAAACAGAAGACTTGAACAACACTATAGACTGAGTGAATCTAAAAGACATACAGTGTCCCTCAGTATTAACAGTGAACTGGTTCCAACACTCTCATGGGTACCTAAATCCATGAACACTCATGTCCCTGACTTAAAAAATGGTGTAGCAAATGCATACAACCTACATATATCCTCCCATATACTTTAAATCATGTCTAGACTACTTTTAATACCTAATACAATGCAAATGTTTTGTAGTTGGTATAGTATATTTTAAGATTTGTATTACTTTTAAAGTTATATTGTTATTTGTGTTGTTTCTAAAAATATTTTCTATCTGCAATTGGTTGGATTTGCAAATGTGGAATTCATGGACCCAAGGGCTGGCTGTATACAGAGAATTCCAACCAACAACAGCAGAATACACACTCTTCTCAAATACACACGGAACACTCTCCAGGAATGATCATATGTTAAGTCACAATATAAGTCTTAACAAATCAAAAAAGACTAAAATCATACCACATCTTTCCGAACAACCATGAAATGAAAAAAGAAATCAATAGCAAACTGAAAAATTCACAAATATGTAGAATTTGAAAAACACACTCTAGAACCACCAGTGGGTCAAACAAATAAAAAAAAAAATAGAAAATACTTTGAGACAAGGAAAATAAAATCACAGCATCCCAAAATATGAGATGCAACAAAAGCAATACTAAAAGGGAAATTTATAACAGTAAAAGCTTACATTAAAAAAGAAAAGATTTGGCTGGACTCAGTGGCTCACACCTGTAATCCCATCACTATGTAAGGCTAAGGCTAGAGGAATGCCTCAGCCCAAGGTTTCAAGACCAGCCTAGGCAACTTGGTGAGACCATCTTTACAATAAATCAAAAAAAAACTTGCCAGGCGAGGTGACACACATCTGTAGTTCCAGCAACTTGGATGGGTGAGGCAGAAGGATCGCCTGAGCTCAGCAGGTCCAGGATGCAGTGAGTGTGCCACTGCACTCCAGCCTGCTCAACAGTGTAAGAGTCCAACTCAAAAAAAGAAAGTGCTCAAAATAAATAAATAAGACTCAAAAAAAAAAAAACACATTAAGAAACTAGAAAAGGAAGAACTAAGTCCGAAGTCAGCAGAAGGAAGGAAAAAATATAAAGCGAACTACACACACAAAATACAAACTAGAAAATCAATAGAAATAAAAATTAATGAAGCTAAGACTTTGCTTTTTAAAACAAAAAATACTGACAAACCCTTAGGAAAAAATGAGAAAAAAATTCAAATAAATAAAATCAGAAAAGAGACATTGCAACTGATGCCACCAAAAAACAGTTCATAAGAGACTATTATGAACATATACCAACAAAGTGAATAGCCTAAAAGAAAAAGATAAATTCCTAGAACTATGCAACCTACCAGGACTGAATATAATGAGGAAATAGAAAATCTAAATAGACCTTTAACTAGTGAGGAAATGGAATCAGTAATCAAAAACTTCAGAAGAAAGAAAAACACACTATCGTAGACGTACAGTAAAGTTTAAAGTCTCGAAGTGTGATACTCCCTGCTTTGTTTCTTTTGCTAAGGATTGTTTTAGTTAATCGTGGTCATTTATGTTTCCATAAGAATTTAGGAATTGTCATTTCCAGGTCTGAGAAGAATGATGTTGGTAATGTAATAGATATTTCAAAGCAGTTTGGTATTGGTACAAGAACAGGCATATAGACCAGTGGGACAGGATAGAGATTCCAGAAGCAAAACCTCAATTTCTCAACCAACTCATCTTCAACAAAGCCTCCACCAACAATCACTGGGGAGAGGAGAATCTATTTAGTAAATGGTGCTGGGAAAACAGGCTGACCACATGCAGAAGATTGAAACAGGCCCTCTACCTACCACCATACACAAAAATCAACTCTAAGTGGATCAAAGACCTAAATGTAAAACCTCAAACTATAAGAATCTTAGAAAACGCAGGAGACACTCTTAGAGAATTGGAGTAGGCAACCAATTCCTGATCAAAACCCCAAATGTCCATCACATAAGACATAAGATAGACAAGTGGAACCTCATTAGACTGAAAAGATTCTGCAAAGCAAAAGAAACCATCAAGAGAGCACAGACAGCCCACAGAATGGAAAAAATATTTGCCAACTTTATATCTGACAAAGGCCTAACATCCAGGATCTACCAGGAACTCAAACATGTCAAAAGGAAAAAAGTAAACTGCCACATTAAAAAGTGGGCAAAAGACATGAATAGATACTTCTCAAAAGAAGATATATGAGCAACAAACACATGAAGAAGTGCTCAGCCTCGCTAATCAGCAGAGAAATGCAAATAAAAACCATACTGAGATACTACCTAACCCCAGTAAGAAGGCCATCACTAATAAAACAAACATCAACAGATGCTGGCGAGGATGCAGAGAAAAGGGAATGCTTCTACACGGCTGGTAGGAATGCAAACCAGTTCAATCTCTATGGAAAACAGTGTGGCAATTACCGAAAGAACTAGAAATTGATCTTCCATATGACCCAGCCATCACCCTACTGGGAATATACCCGGAGAAACTCAAATCATTCTACAAAAAAGATACATGTACACACATGTTTATTACAGCACTATTCACCATAGCAAAAACATGGAACCATCAAAACTGGACTGAATTTTAAAAAGTGGTACACGATGGAATATTACACAGCCACAAAGAAGGATAAACTCATGGACTTCGCAGCAGCTTGGATGGATTTAGAGTCTATCATACTCAGTGATTTAACACAGAAAACAAAGAATTGAGTACCACATGTTCTCACTCATAGGCAAACCCTGAACATTTACCGTAATACTATAAGAAAGGGCTCAGCAGTAGCCAGAAATTGCTGGGGGGCGGGGAGCGGACATAACATCAATAAAGGTCCCTGATCGCAAACCAGGCAAAGTGGGGACCAAAGGGAGGCCCAAACTTTACCTGTACAATGACCACTTATACACCTAATTCTGAGTTGTACCCCACATCTTTAAAATAAAAATAAAAAATTAAATTAAATTAAAAAAAGAAAAACGCAGGATCAAAAAGATTCACTGAAGAATTCTACCAAACATTTAAAGAGAAACTAATGCCAATTATTTTCAAACTCTTCAAAAGAAAAAGGAGGAGGAGGAGATAGGGGAACAATTTCAAACTACTTATATGCCAGCATTACTCTGATATCAAAGCCAAATAAAGACACTACAGAATACTACAGATCAGAATCCAAGATTAGTATAAATGCAAAAACACTAGCAAATCAAATTCAATCATACATTTAAAAGATTATATGGCATGACCAAGTGGAATTTATCCCTGGGGTACAAAGTTGGTTCAAGGATGGTTCTCTAAAACCTATCAACGTTATACACCAAATTAACAGAACAAAGAATACAAATTACATGATCATCTCAACAGATGCAGAAAAAGCATTTGACAAATTCAACAACCTTTAATAATAAAAACTTTCAACATCCAGGAACAGAAGGAAATTACCTGAACAACATAAAAGTCATACAGCAGCCCTCCATATTCATAGGTTTTTATCTGTGAATTCAACCAACTGCAGGGCAAATAATAATTTAAAAAAACACCCCTAATGCTATAAAAAAATACAGTATGCAACTAGTCTCACACTACTTACACAGTATTAGATATTACAGGTAATATAGAGATGATTTAAAGTATACTGGAGGATATACATTGGTACATGCAAATACTTCACAACAAGAGACTTGAAAATCCACAGATTTTGGTATACATGGGGGAGTCCTAGAACCAATCCCTAGAGACAATGACGAAAACCAGAAAGCTCTTCCTTGAGATCAGGTCAAAGCAAGGATGCCTACACTAACCACTTTTATTCATCACAGTACTTAAAGTTCTAGCTAGATCAACGGGGCAGAAGAAAGAAATAAAAAGCATAAATGTGGAAAAGAAGAGGTAAAGTTATCTCATTGCAGATGTCATGATCTTACAAGTAGAAAACCCTAAAGATTCCACAAAGAAAAAAAAACTATTAGAACTAATGAGTTCAGCAAAATTGCACAATACAAAATCAATATACAAATATCAGTTCTGTTTCTACATACTAATAATAATTCAAAAAGGAAATTTAAAAACAGTTCTCATTTACAATAGCATCAAAAACAAAATATTAAGAGTAAACTTAACCAAAGAGGTGAAAGATTTGTACATTGAACACTATAAAACACTGCTGAAATAAATTAAAAACACAAACAGAAAGGCATCCTGTATTCATGGGTTGGAAGACTTGATATTGTTGAAACATCCATACTACCCAAAGCAACCTACAGATTCAACGCAATACACCTCAAAGTCCAGATGGCAGCGAGCATGGTGGCTCAAGTCAGTAATCCTGAACTTTGGGAGGCCAAGGCAGGAGGATTGCTTGAGCCTAGGAACATAGCAAGATTTCTTCTCTACAAAAAAAACCAAAAAGTTAGTAGGGCATGGTGGTGCACACCTTTAGCCCCAGCTACTTGGGAGGCTGAGGTGAAAGTATCACCTGAGCCCAGGAAGTAGAGGTTGTGGTAAGTCGTGATCGTGTCACTGCACTCAGGCCTGGGTGACAGAGAGAGAATCTAACTCAAACAAACAAGCAAACAAAAATAATATAGTTTATAGGAAAAAAGTTCCTAAAATTCATATGGAAATATGAAGAATCTTGAATAGTCAAAACTATCTTAAGAAAGAAGAACAAAGCTGGAGGCATCTCACTTAGAAACTTAAAAACATATTACAAAGCTAAAGAAATCAAAACTGCATGGTACTGGCAATAAAAACAAATATATAAACCAAAGGAACAGAATAGGGAACCTAGACATAAACCCTCACATATAGCAGTCAACTGATCTTCAACAAGAGTGCCAAGACTATACAATGCAAAAGACCAGTCTCTTCAACAAATGGTGCCAGGAAAATTAGATTCCTACAAGCAATTTTTTTTTAAGTGGTCCCTTATCTTACACCACACATAAAAATCAAAATCAACTCTTTTAAGAGTTGGATTAAAGACTTAAACCTAAGACCTGAAATTATAAATCTCCAAGAAGAAAGCATAGGGTAAAACCTTCATAACATTTATTTTGGCAATGATTTCCAGTATATAACACAAAAAGCACAGGCAATAGAAGCAAAAATAAACAAGCAGTATCACATCAAACTAAAAAGCACCTGCATAACAAAGGATAAAAAGGAAAAAGGCAATCTACAGAATGGAAGAAGTATTTGCAACAATTTATCTGATAAGGAATTAACATCTAAATATATAATGAACTCTTAGAATTCAATTAAAAAAATAATCCAATTGAAAAATGAACAGAGGAGGAAGCAAGATGGTGATTGAGTCTCCACAAAAGCAAGTGTCCATAAAGACTCTGCATGAGTGGGTGTGTGCCAGTGGGTAAGTGAAGTCCATTGGAAAGGAAACGACGAGTTCATGCACCCGAGGCTTTCCTGCAGAGGTGACCGCAACCCACCACCACTCCGATATTAGAGGCCCCAGTGCACAGAACTGCCTGCCATTCTCAGGGCTCTCTTGAGAGGAGGCAGCAGAGAACAACTGCTCCTCATCATCTGGCATCCAGCCCATGCCATCACCTGCAGCAGTAAACCCAGCATGAGCCACAGGAACCGTGGAGAAGGCAGGGTGTGGAAATATGGAACTCTGGACCACCACAGTGAGAAGATACCGACCAATACCATCTTCTCTGTCCCTGGACCAGAGAGAGACCTGCATTGCCCCACCCAGCTCTGTCCAACCTCCAACCTGGGACCCAGAGGATAAAATCTCATTGGACTTGGAGAGAAAGACGCCCCCCCTCCCCCACACTGGAACAGGCACAGATATATGAGATCTGAGTGGGAGACTTGGCAGCAGTAGCAGCAGCAGACATGTTGGGTGAGTCCAGATCTGATCCACCCTCCTTCCACAGTAGCCATGGGGCATCTGACTCATGCTGACAGCAGACCTATAAGCCTGCACTAAGAGCAAAGGGAATGTAGAACAGAGCCATTCCTTAAGGTGGCAGTAGCAGCCGAAAGAGACCTGGAGTTACTGAAATGCCCACAGAGCAAGTTTTTTTTTGTTGTTTTGTGTTTGTTCGTTTGCTTTTTGTTTCGGTTTTTTGAGTTTTTCTTCTTCTCTCTTTCTGTTTTTATTTACATTTTTGTACTTGCTTTGTTTCTGCTATTTTAATTTTTTTTCTAATTTTCTGTTTGTGTATAGGTATTTTTGAGGGTGAGAACATCAACAGGGACTTTTTTGTCTGTTTACTTGTATGAGTGTATATTTTTGGCTTTTTTGCTATCTTTGTTTGTTTCTCTGTTTATTGATTAGTTGGTATGCCTATTTTCCCTCTTCTTCTCTCTCTCCACCTTCCTTTCATCCTCCTCCTTTCTTGTTCCATTCTTTAGCTTTTTCTAATCTCATTTTGCTTTCAGGGGGTGAACATACACTGCAACTGCATGGACAGATTGTAAGGCGGTAGGAAGTGGGTTCCAGGGGGCCCACACAACCTGTCAGCAGATACATGGATATGAAGATAGCTTCTGAATCACAGATCTCCCCTTAATTAAATTACAAAAGTGCAAAAAGTAGAGTCCCCCACCCCCAGTCCAGCTTCAAAATTGAACAAAGTCAGAGGATCTACATAGGAAAAATAGGAGACTCAGCAAACAGAAGCAAAACCTATCCCACCTTATAACGGAACAATAGAATTAAAGAAGAGGTTTAAAAAAAGGGAGAGGGCAACCTACACAAATTAAGAAAAACCAAAGGAAGAACATGGGTCTCATAAGGATCTCAGGAAAGACAACTGGGAATACAGACTTCGGAACTCAAACAATGAAGAGCCTCCAGAATGACTGGTCTCAAACCACAAACCTAAAAATTAAGATATTAATAGAGAGAATAAATAAAAAATGAGGAGAGACAAGAGGAAAGAATGAAGGAGTTGATAACTGAAATAACAACAATAAAGAGCACAGTGAATGAAACAAATAACAAACTGATAAGCATGGAAAGTAGAATTAACCAAGCAGAAGAAAGAATCTCAGAGCTTGAGGACCAAAATATGAAACTAACCCAAAGTGTTAAAAACATAGAAAAGAAGGTTAAAAAGACAGAACAAAGTCTCCAAGAGATGAGTGATTATATCAAGAGGCTGAACCTAAGATTAATTGGATTCCTGAGGCAGATAGAGAGACAGAGACCACCCTGGAACAAACGTTCCATGAAATTATCCAAGAAAACTTTGCTCATCTCATCAGAGATACAACCATTCAAACACAAGAGATTCAGAGAGCCCCTGCAAGACAACAAATGAGAAGACCAACTCCTAGACACACTGTAATTCACTTACACAAAGTAGGTGAAAAAGAAAAAATCCTAAAGGCAGCAAGAGAGAAAGGTCAGATTACCTACCAGGGAAGACCAATTAGAATAGCAGCAGTCTTATCTACAGAAACACTTCAGGATAGGAGAGATTGGAGTCCAATCTTCAAAGTTCTCAAAGATAAACAATTTCAACCAAGAATTACATACCCAGCTAAGCTAAGTTTCATCAGTGATGGAGAATTAAAATCCTTCCCAGACATTCAATCCCTAAGAGTTTA
>CAUYQG010134856.1:0-56363 GCA_963574415.1 Tarsius wallacei | reverse complement strand
AGAGAATCTTAAAAGTATCCAATAAAGAGAAATAAAGTTAAGAATAATAGCAGATACTAAAATACTAAAAGAAAACAAAAAGAAAATATCTTTCAAAAAAGAAAGCAAATACTTTCCTATATATATAAGACCTGGGAGGATTCAGCCAACAGACCCACACTAAAAGAAATGTTTTTAAAAAATCTTTAGGAAGATATTTAATTTCTTCATTTATTAAAGTATCCTTTGATTTCTTTAATCAGTATTCTGTAGTTTTAGCATGTAGAGCTTTCATATATTTTGTTATATTTATATCTGATTATTTATGTTTTGTTACTATTATGACACTAGTTTTTATCATTTTAATTTCTAATTTTTATTGCTAGTATATAGAAGTAAAATTGATTTTTTGTATATTGATCTTGTACCCTACAATCTTGCAATAGCTGTGGATATGGTAAACTATAATAACTGATTTTCAAATACAACTAGAGTTTTTAAAAGCATTTTTAATTGATATTTTTAGAAGTTATTGCCCACAAATAATGACACAAAGAACTAGGTCAGGTCACAAAGTCTGATCAAAGGATGTCAGTTTCAGCTGAGCTTGCTTATACTTTATTTTTATATAGAGCCAGGAAACAAACTACATGAAAGAAATACTAGATATCAGGAACAATAGCATGAGGAAGTAAACAATACTGCCCCACAAAATTAATTGTACCCAAGGTAGCATGCCCTCAGTTCGGTGGTCCTAGCAGCCAATGTGAATTGAGGATCTGTAACCCTGGGTGAAATCTACGTCTATTTCTTTGTATCTTTGGAGTTGTCTGAGGGGTCCTGTTTCAGTTCACTTCATGTCATCTGATCCTAATGGCTACATCTCAGTTATGCTTCTGGCAGCAACATCTACTAAGGTAGTTTCAGAACCTACTTTATTCTGTATTTCATTTCTTGCTGCTATCATGAAGCTACCCAAGGCTTCAATATAGGGTCAAAATGACTTGCCATTATAAATTGAATGACTATTATGTGCAAATAATACAAAGAGGAGTTAAATAGCATTTCAGAAAAAAACAAACACGTTTTCTTTAGAATTAGAGAATTATATAAATAACCACCAATTTTAAAATGTGGTATGCAATGAAAATGATATAAGCTAAAGGATAAAAACTGGAAAAGAAAGTTATAATGATTGTCTTTAAATATAAAAAGTATCGCAGCGTAGAAGAGAAAAATAACCTAATTTTGTTTCATTTAATGGCAGAACGAATACCAACGAGAAGAAATATTATGAAAGGTAGATTTAAAAAGCCAATGTAGGAAGAACTTCAGAGCAATTGAGCTGTTTAAAAATTGAATGATGCAAGTGTTAGATAATAAGTTTTTTCTCTTTGGTAGTGTCAGAAGAAAGGATGGCTGTCAGGGATGCTTTCAGTCAAATTTCTGAACTGGTAGGGGTTTGTGAAAAAGAAATTTCCAAGTTTTTTTTTTTTTCCCCAGTGAGTCCAATTGAAGTAGGTCACCAAAAATATTTTCAGAAGAGGGAAAACACTACCTTGGAAACAGAAAACTTTAAATCTCTCTCAGACTAAAGAAGCATAAGGACTCTATATCCAAATAAGCGTTGTGAAAAGGCTCAGCCCTGCCCATGAAGTAAAATTTTCATAGAACCCCATTTAATTAGAATACTGAGATCAGGCTATTTTGTTTCTTTGAGAATAATGGAGATGTACTGTCTCTTCTTGTCCCTTCGTAGTATTTCAGAGTATTTGTTCAAAGAATAGCTGTTTACAAAAATTAGCATATTGCTTTTCTGTCCCTTGCAAATTAGCATCCCTAAGTGCTAAAAGATATTCTAGGCTTCCAAGGGCCTCCATAGTATTCATTGGAGTAATTCAAGCTGAATACATTTTTTTGCTTACACAAATTTGTTGCTAAGCAGAAAATTTGGTACATCTAATTATGCAATGCTACTTATCCTTCTCCCTAGGAAACGCCCCAATTTTCACAATGTTAGAGAGCCCTAAACTCAGCCAAAGCATGCTTTGGGCTTCTTCCTTGATACTGGGCAACAGGGCAGTCTATGAGATGAAAATGACTCATTACCCCTGTCATTAGAACATTGTGCCTAAATAAAAGTCCTCTAAAAATAAGAAATGTCTATTATGGAAGTGTTTAATGGTGCCAGTAAATCTGTCTTTATTTTAAAGGTTATGAATTATATTTTTCACTCATTTAGGGTTCTGATGACTCTCATATTTAATAATTCAGGGTACTTAGACATGACATCTCAAACACGATTCTTAAACTGACACTATATTGACTAATGTAGGTCTTTCAAATGTTGTGATAAGCGTAATGGAATGGTGCATTTTGGATTCTCGCAGTTGTCCTATTTGTTCTTGGGTCTAGAAGTGACACCCTTAGGTGTAGTTATCTCACCCCAGCAAAGCTACAGGTCATCTCCTAACCACCCCTAATGTAGTCATGATGAGATTATGGCTATCCTGCATCTGTTTCTGTTGGTGCTTTCATTCTTCCTGCCCAGCAGGCCAGCCTTTAGCTGGCCAATTGTATAAGAATGCTCTTTGTGTCTTTAGTATTGATCGTAACTTCGTATTTATCATCTCCAGTGTTGCCTTACTGTAGTAGGAGCTGAGTGAGTTTTTTGAAAGTCATCTTGAACTCTCTGATTTTAACAATTTTCTTTGGCAAAATATACTGAACGCATGGTTCAAGAGGCTGAGAAATACAAAGCAAACACAACCCCATGTTGGGAAATGGGAGAAGATCGAGATAGTTTGCATAATAGCAAAAAAAAAAAAAAAAGTAGCTACCGCTCTACCATCAGCTTCAACATGAGAGAACATTAGGTAAATATGACATCCAATAGCAGCAACTTCTGGATATTTTCAGATTTATAGTCAGACAAGCCATGCAGAAACCTTCGCACCATGAAAAACAGCTTGAAAGGGACGTACACTTTAGTGTGACATTTTGCCATTAAAAAAAGTTTGTAGAAGTTTCTGAATTGGGAAAGATAAAGTTAGTATCACCAACAGGAAACTGTCAGACCTGTGTCTTCTCTCCTTTGTTAAGATAAATGGATGTATATAAATTAATCTCTTCATGAAATGAGTCAATCTATACTGGATCGAATGTTGGGAAAATAGACTGATTTGCATGCAAAATGTATAAACTGTGTGGAGGTAAAAGTGAGATAAAAGCCTTCTTGTTCCTTTTTTGATGTTCTTCTGATGCTTGAGCTTAAACTCGGTCACCAGTTGACGGATTTTTGATTTGTCAAATTATTCTCCACCGAAGTGGACCTTTGGCTTGATCTCAAAGAGTCCATCTTAAATAGGAAAGTTGATGATATTAAAAAGTCTCCTCCAAGAACCATATCAAAGCCTTATCAATATTTTTATACCAATAGTTTTAGTCATAAGAAATAGTAGGAAGAATTGACTCTTTCCTGATTCAGGTCTTATTAAATAGAAGGTCATTTTTTTTTCTTTGTAAAGAAAAAGGAGTAATTTTAGCATAAATCCTAAATAACAAGGAGTTATTATTCAATATTTAAAACAGAATAAACGATATAGCATTTTTAAATGTGAAAAGGCTAGGATTATTCTCTTTCACTATTTACTATTGCCTCTCCCAGTGTCCAATAGTCATATAACTAAACAATTTTTCAGGCTTTTTCCTCTTTATCCACAATTGGATGTATGATGCTCATCCAGCTCTTTATTTTTTGTCTCTCAACTTTCTTACATACAGATCAAATATCTCAGTAATAAGAAACTGAATGTTGAGTGGACGCTCAATTGAAGATCATTTTGTCTTGTTCCATCATAGCAGAACCACAAAATACCAACTAACTGAGGTTTGACTTTCCATATAATTTTCTACCCAATGATATATTTTTTTCTTTTCTGAGCCAGTTTCTTTATTAGCAAGCTATCTATTTTGACAATAATATGTTTGTTCCTTTTTAAATGTGGGAAAAAAATCACCTGCATGACAACTCTCAGTGGATTTAGTACATAATGCATGGCACATGGCTGATGAATCTGCAGTTTTTGTCTTTGCTTGACTCACCCACTATTTGTCCAACCAAGAGACCTTAGCAGATGTGGGGAAAAATGATAGGTGTTGAAAGACACACTGATAGAAAAAGGAAAAAATATCAAAATCCAGGACAATAGGTGACAATCACTTAACATTCTTCATGAAAGTGAAAATTGGAGAGCCGGGAAATGCTGAGCACTTCAAGTTTTTCCTTTCTTTGTTAAAATCAGCAGGGAACAGAACATAATAGGCCAGAAATATATAAAAAACAAAAAAAGAGAAGAAAACAGAAAAAAAGATGAGTTTTCTCATATTGTCCAAATATCATATCCCATTATTTCCTTTTGGAAGCTTTGTAAAGGAAATATGGATGTTTCTGTTTTTACCTATAAGAATGACAGTTAATTTTTTTCAATATTATTGAGAATTCTCAATGGCAACAAGATTTGAGGACTAGAAATTATAGGCAACTAATAATGAGTGGACATGAAAAAATATTTTAAAAGTATAATCTTTTACATAAATGTTAATTATTGTATCTTAATTCCATTATTGACAATAATGACCATCTATTGTAATTTACTTAAGTATTATGATTTATTTTTATTATTTTCATGTTTTAAAGGCTTTACATTTAAAGGAATTTCTTAGGTGTTCAGTCTTTCTTACACCTCACTAAATATTAAAATTGCATGTTTGGAATATAATTCTATTTACTTCTTGAATTGGTTCATACTGTCTTGAAACATGGCATGATACTTATCTGGCATTTAATAAACATTTTTAACAGAAATGTAGTTTGTTCTCAAATAGAATTATGCTTTTGAAATATTACAAACATTTGATTCTTTCAGATAAGATTACATGTGAATAAAAATAATAATAAAAATACAGGAGAGCACTGAGACAGATAATACAGACAAAATTTGCATTTGGATTTGGATGGTGTTTTATGCTTAGAGTTGAACAGTGGACATCATTGATATTCTAAAAACCAAAGTACTTCTAACAAAGTATTGAGTGAGAGAAAGAAGACCTGTTTCAACATCTATTAGGAAGCAGCATACAATTTCTAATATGATAGGTTGGCTTATTATTTACCATTTTATGGTGAATGCTTAAATTGATTGCCTTTGTCACTTTAATCTAATGAATTGGCTATTTGCTGCCACTCATCTTTTTTTTTTTTTTAAGGCAAGGTTTCTCTCTGTCACCCAAGATGGAGTGCAGTGGCACAATACCAGCTAACTGCAGCCTTGAACTCCCAGGCTATAAAGATCCTTTTGTCTCAGCTGATCTTAATATTATATTACATGTCTTGGGAACTGGGGAAATAAATCAATGAGTGAGCGATTTACAGTTTTTAAAGGCTTTAGCATAGCAACTGAACTTTTGACTGAATGTAGAGCAAATAAACAAACAAAAAAATGTCAATAAGAACCATTACAAAGAGATCTCCTACCAGAAAAAACTCATAATATGTGGTTTAAAAACCTGGAATAACCCCTGAAGTTACAATCAATTGCCTATTTCTTCTTTTTCTAATGAGCATCTCTGAGTCTCAGTTTTCTTATCTGAAAAATACTAAGATCTATCTCTTCAAACATTTGCAAAAGATGGCTGGACAGAAACAATACAACAGCCACAATAGCCAAATCATCTCTTCCATAGGTAATTGACTGGGTTGTTGGATGAATCAAATTCAATAATACAGATCTCTGTAAACTATCAAGCACTCAACAAATACTATTTTATAACAAAAAAGGTCACTGGGAAATTCTGCAAATGTTCTTCACAGATTTGGAGGTGAAAAGAGAACATCAACTGAATTTGGACTGTGAGCTCCAGTGAAGAGACTTGTGACTAGAAAGCTTGCTGAGGCTCTGTGATGAGGGCCTGGTGAGAGGATGGGGGCCTGTTCACCTTCTATGGGGGGGGGAGAATACACTAGGATACCATTTTGCTGGGTTCGTCTCTAATTTACGTCACAGACTTCATTATGTCTGCCTGAAGGCGTCTACTTTGTCGCTCCATATGAACATATAGTTCCCAGAACCACTCAACACAGGTGCCCTCAGGCAGGAAGGAGACATTTTGTGACAGTAGAGGTGTGGGTTGGACTGGTACAGTGGTGAGCGGACTGGTTTCGACCACTTCAATCTTCAAGAACTGATAGGGTGCAGCCTCTCTGGAGTACTGTTTGGTACAGTCCAAATGATGATGTGTTCATGGAACCTTTAAATGAGCCCGTTTCTCATCTAAGAGATGATCACAGCAACCATAAAGACTTAAGTTGCTCTAGAAAGCATCTAGTCTCTGTTCATTCTCCATCTGGTGCTGCTTTTTGGGAAGAGAATATTAAAAAGAAAAAAAAAACTCTCAAAATGAGGTGTTTAGGATATGATATTACCAGGAGGTTATTTGTTTTTCTTGAACTCAGCATATCTGGAATCACTTATTTGATTCATTCAATAAAAAACATTCTTAGGTTAAGTGTAGTCTCTTGAACTAGAGAATTCTATATCTTCCTACAAGGGAGGAGCACAAGAAGGCATTTATTTCAACCCAATTAGCAAAAAACCTAAGGACAAATGAGTTCTGGATTCAACTGGGACCGGAAACTCAGGAATAACTTTCGATATTTATTCCCCAACTCAAACCAAGCTAATCATGTACATTAAAACTAGCAAACTGCTTGCATGAACATTACTTTGTCTTATTTGCCTTATCCTTGCAAGGTGACTATGTTATAATCCAAATGACAGAGGAAGCACTGAGATACCCAGTGGTTAAATGCCTCAGCCAAGGCCGCAAAACTAAGAAAAGTAAGAATCAGTATCAGAACTTTAGATTCTTACTTCTAAGGTATTATGGTTTCTACCACAGTGTCATTGATGATAGAGTAATGAATATGGATAAAATCCCTGACCCAAATTTCTATTTTTTGTATCTATTTCCTGCCAGGAGTGCACTGAAGACAGGAAACTGCTCTCACATTGGGAGTTAAAGGAAGAAGCCACTTGAATCACATCTCAAACATTCAGCCCAATCAAAGCAACCCTCAAGGGCTGACATATAACCACAGCTCTGAGAACCAATGCAAGTAAGTCAACAATTCATAATATTTATTAAATGTCCTGTTAAAAAGACATTGAAATCTAGCATTTGGCCTCATAAGTCCAAACTTGCTAGACCCAAATATTATAACAAGTAACACAATGCCCAGAACTTGTATAAAAGACAAGGGAAGAGCATAGATCACTCTTTTCCTGAAAAAAAAAATTCACACTGCATTTATATAGCTAAATTCTATTGGGAAATATTACCAAAATTTATCTTAGATAATGACAGAGATTTTAAAGTTCCAGAAAATGCTTACATACTATTTTAGAGAATATTTAATTCTACAAAATTCTTAGCAGAAGAATATGGACACCTTTAAACAGTGCTGTAATAAGATTTGACTTGCATATTAAACGACTTGCATTTGAAAGGCTTATCTTTACTTTTTATTTTTCCTTCTCTCATTTTTCATGTTTAAATACTCCTTGAATATTTATTGGTCATGTTTAGTAACTATGAGTATATCAGTGTATCACATTAAAATTTTATATTTGCTAATTATTTACATAAAATAATAAATCACTTAACAAGTGTAGAAAATACTAACCTCACTTAAATGAATCTTTGAAAAGAATAATGTCATCCAGAAGATGACCCAGGTCCAATGTAGGCTCTGCTTCTGTGAGTATCATGCAAAGAGTAAAATCTCAATAAACGCTACTCAAATGATTAAATAAATAGATAAGGATTGTGTCTGGACCTTAGTTTCCTTATATATAAATGGACAACAGAAATACCTATTATGATATTTTATGAGGAAATTTGGAAACCGTTCCTATTATAGTACATGGAATGGAACAGCTGATTAATTAACAGTAGGTGTTAAGTCAACATCAACTTCGTTTCTCACATCCTGTTTCCTTTTCCTTTGGATTCATTTCAGATGAAATCTTTCTCAAATGTTGTCCATACTTTTCAATTTTCTTACATTGAAAGTATCTGAAGTGATTTTGGTGTAGAAGACTAAGCACATAGCAATAATATCATTTATTTAGTCTTACTGTATTTGAAGAACAATAGGCTTTACTATATTATTCTCCTCTGAAATATAGAGAAATCAAGATCCAGACAGGAAAAAACAAACAAGCAAAACAAAACGAAGCCAAAAAACACCAACAAAGTTGTGTAACTGCCAGATGGAGAAGCCAGGGTTGGAATCTAGGCATCTGGGCTCCAGGATTTCTGTGCTCAGCTCCAGCACCATACGTCTGTGCTTATGAATAGCAAGTCTCATGTTGGTCTTGTGTACAGAGAAACTCAACTAAAACTTATTTGCCCTACACTGAATATTCTGAATGGACCAATGCTACAGTGTGTTTAAAGATTTAAGATGTTGTTCTTGATTTTTTTGGTCTTACACCTATTGACTGGTTTGGTTCCTTAAGTCATTTTTTTTTCCTTATTGGTCCAGGGGAAAATGCATTCATAGCATTGTTCTTCGGTAGGGTGAGAAATTGCATATCTGTATTTTTAAGAATTCTATTAAATATAAGAGTAAATATGCCTGAACTTTCTTTTTTTTTTGGGTTGGAGTCTCACTCTGTCGCCCAGGCTGGAGTGCAGTGGCCGCTCCCGGCCTCTGCAGCCTCGACCTGCTGGACTCCGGCGATCCTTCCGCCTCAGACTTCCAAGTAGCTGGAACTACAGGTGCGCTACCACGCCCGGCTCATTTTTGATTTATTGTAGAGATGAGGTCTCGCCAAGTTGCCCAGGCGGGTCTCGAACCCTCAGGCTCAGCAGGCAATCCACTCACCTCAGCCTCCCAAAGCGTGGAATTACAGGCTAAGCCACCAAGCACAGCTGCCTGAACTTTTAAAAGGTTAAAAATTCAGGCCTGGGCTTCTGAGATAAATTTATTACGAATCCAACAAACACTTATTAAGTGTTGGGCATTAGGTAGCATATAAAAATGGGGAAGGCATGTTCCTTACACCATACATCTTATAATCAAGTCATGCAAGCCACAATACTATAAGCAGATAAAAAGTGAAAAGATGAGTTGTGTGTTTATGAATGATTAGAGAATACTCATTGTTGAGTGAGGAGAAGACAACATTAAAGGAAACCACCCAGCTACTTTGAACCATCAGCCTAGTTTCTAATTTTTAAAAATAAGAAATATGTAAAGATCATTTTGGAAAAAGAAATTCCAAATTAGAACCATCATGCAGGCACAAAGGTAATATTTAAACTAGGACAAGCTCAGGACCATGAAGAAGTCGCTGGATTGTTGCAGTACATTGAGTAAGCTAGGTTTGTCACATTAAAAAAAAATCAAAACACACAGGCAATTAAACTATTTATAAAATTAATATGGAAGCAGTAGAGCTCAAGTAGTTAGGCACACTTTAATGAATACGAAAGTGAAGAGAATTCTGCCCCCACGATGCATTTCTCTTTTTATGATATCCCTAAATTGCTGAGAAAAAAAGTTGCAAAGAGGATAAAGGCAATGATTTCATTAAGTATGATGCCAAAATGAATTATTAATACATAACAAAACTGTTAATGAGTGTGTATGAGACACCAGACACTGGACTGAATGTTCAACATACATTATTTTATTTAATCCCCTTAATTCTCCAAAAGAACTTTGATATCATCCTCATTGGACAGACAATACCTGCTCTCAGGGATGCTAAACAAGTTAATCAGAATGATCATTTAGTAAGTGGCAGAGACAAGTCTTGTAATCCAGAGTGATGTTGTAAAGGCCAAAACCATATGGTCATGGGAAATTCAGGCAATTTAAATGATAGAAGATAATCTTTCCTAGCATGTTTGTTCTAATAAAAGTAATCTGCATTCAGTTAAAAATAAAGTGTCTTTTATGGTTCCAAGAATAAAATAGCAACTTATGTGCTAAAGGCACAAAAAAACAGAGTAACATGGAATTCAGTAGATTTGATAGTAAATTTTATAATAAGAAAACTCTAGTGTTTTAACAAATACTTTCCCCTAATAGCACAAAGATTTTTAAAATCAAACAAGAATGCCTGTGCTGAATAGGATTACTGTTATAAGAAGAGTATTTGATGCCATTGCTGAATTCTTTTTATTACATTTTGCATTAGCTTGTATTTTTCTTGTTTTTTCATTGTCAAATTACTGACCAACATCCTCTAATAAATGAGCTATCTGTTCACAGCAGGATTTCCTTGGGAAATCCTATGAAGAGTTAACATTTGTGTATGAGGCCCTAAAATTCAAAGACTAATGAAAGCGACTCATTTTTAATAATCAAATACAGTACTATTTTTAATGCTTATAGGAAAACAAAAGAGTATTTAGGTTTTTAAAAGTTAGTTTTACAATTTAATATAATTGGGACCATCCTGCAAAAAGTTAAGTCAGTTTCCTAAAACTCAAATTATTTCTGACTATAGATCATACACATGCAAATAATATTGAATTTTTAGCCACCCTTGACCATGTTCCCCAATGATGCTTCTAGGTGTCTACCATGGCTATTCAGTGTGATTGATCTCATAACAACCAGCTCACTGGATTTTTCAATGTATTGTGAGGTTTTTTTTGTTATGACAATCAGCTTTTTGATACTATGCTAACTATAGGTATATCAATATATTATCACCCAACATTCTTTATAAAGCATACACTCACACACACACATTCTTCCTAATCATAAGTCACACAATCTGGAAGTTAGACATTAGAAATTTACTTTCTTGGATAAAAAAAGTGCTAAAAAGCTAGTGGCTGGACGGGATTCCATATAAAGATGCTTTCAGTCAGTCTTGAGAAAGAAAATTCTAGATTAGAACTAATAATAATTAGCTGGTGGCACACACCTATAGTTCCAGCTACTTGGAAGGACGAGGTAGAAGGATTGCTGGAGCTCTGCGGGTCGACGCTGGGGTGGCTGTGAGTGTGCCGCTACACTCCTGCCTGGGTGACGGAGTGAGACTCTGATTCAAAAAACAAATAAGTAAATAATAATAATAAAAATAATGTCAGCCATGCCTGCATCAGCATTTTTCTAAGATCAGAAAAGATAATATTTCTTAAATAACATTTGAGCTGCAAAGCGTAAGAAGTTATTGCCATTTACATTTCTTCTGTGAAATTAACTTAGCAAATAACTCTCTTCTATGACAACTGAGAGCCCAGCATTGATGGGCTTAACTTTTCTTTTGTAGTATTTCAGTTATGGGTCACATTTTAAGAGGAAAACTGGATGGGCTTGGAAGAATTAGGGGTGATTAACATAAAGAAGCAAAGACGAAGGATAAATAATAGCAAATTTCAAATAACATTAGTCTCATGGAGGAGGAGCTGATTTGTTGCTAAATACAAAGTTAGTGCCATCAGATTAACATTAAAGGGAAGATGAAGTTTTGGTTTAACGTAAGGAGGTATTTCCCGTTAAGCAGGGTTGACCAAAAGGGAAATGTAAGTTTCATCATAACAAGTGTTTGAGAAGAGGCTAACTAATGACTTCTCAAAGATGCCCTCGAAGGAATGTTTTACCTACAGAGATTTGGTTGGATCAGGTGACTGTTAACAACAGGAGGAGCATAAAAGGGGGACGGCAAAAGGAAGACTTCAACAGCAGCCAAAGGCAGAGAGCATACTCATTTCCAGGGAAATTTCCCGATAGGGAACAATTCGATGATCAAATTTATATGACGAAGCAAAAAGTTAAAATCCAACTTCTAATTCATTCTAATCATTCATTAACTCATTCACTAATTTATCAACATCATTGCCTTGTTCGAGTGCAAGCTTGGGAGGATTCCAAATGTAGCTTGAGTTCTCACAGTGTCTAGAGAGAGGCCACAAGTGAGGATAAGGCACTAGAAAGGAGAGCAATGCTGTGCCGGGGGACACATGTTAGAGCTTGATTTGAGAGTCAGTTAACAACAGAGAAATGTCACACACAGACATTACTAGTCAACTTCTCTTCTTCCCCTTCCTCTTCCTCTTCCCGTTCTCCTTCTCCTCCCGTTCCATTCCTCTTCCCTCCCTTTTCCTTTTCCTTCCCTTCCTTCCCTCCTTTTATTTATCTGGGTGTGTCCAGTTCTGACCATAGTTTTCATCAGTCTCTTCTGATGTCCCAGCTGGCATGGGGTTTCTATTTTTCATGAGTCCCATGTGACTATCACTACCCACCCTGAGAGTAGCCAGGCAGTTCATCTTAGAATCACACCTTTACTCCCAACTGATGAAAGACATTTATACTCACATACTCTCAAAAAAGGAAACGTTAAAATTCATTGTTCTATTTTTTTAAGCCACTACGGTAGTAGGTTTATACAGAGTAGATACTAAATGTTTGTTGAATAGAGTAATAAATGAAGGATACCAAATATTTACCCGATATTTTATGTATTTTGCAGTCATCTCATCTAAGCCCTCAACCAAACCTGTGAACTCATTATTTATATTCTTTTTATAGTTAATCTTGTATAACTCAGTTGTACTATTCAAAATAGAATTTTCAACAAAAATCGATTTTAGTCAATGTACTGACATATGTATAATTTAAATGTGTGCACCTTTATGAACCGGGAATAATTCAGCACAAAGTTTAAATACAGGACTTTGTCGCAGACTGGAAAGTATTAAATACATTTTACAGTTAAGCAAGGTGGAGCTTAGAAAGAATATTGTACCCCACATCAAACAGCCTGTAACTATTGGGAATCCAACTCTCCGAATCTCAGAATCACTTATTTTCCATAATAAGTGATTCCGTCTTAATCTCTCTCTCTTTTTTTGAGAACTTCGCTAAGTAGGAGATTTAAAGCAGGTGGGACACAGAGGAGATGTTGTGCTTTTCCAGGAAGGCACTTAACGTATACCCCAGTGACTTTCATGCGTTAAAGAAAGTCTTTGATTTTATTTGATGTTTGGTAGCTCAGACATTCTGCAATCTTGACAGAAGCAAGATAATAATACCTTTTTTTAACTTAAAGTTTGTGTTGAATGTTAGTGCCATGCTCTTTTTATATACATATTGCTTAGGTCTTCTGGGTTCTTTTGGTCATTTGTAAAAATAAGACAATTGGATCAACATGGGCCTCCAAGTCCTACCAAGAACAATATTATTTTCAGTATTATAAGAATGCTGGCCTCTTTTCCAGCTTTGAGTACCTTGTTTCCGTCTTTATTTTTGTCACTGTAGTTTCGAAAATCTATTTTAGTCGATGCACTTACAATTTTTCCAGCATGATATAAGAATATATTTTGGCTGATGGAGATGGCTTTCAACGTGCTTTCAAGTTTACGCATCTTCCTGTCTAATAACACCAATTTTGTTAGGAATTCGGGAGGAGATTATAAAATGAAGTGTCATTGTCTATTCTTCCGTCTGTTGCATATTAGTGTGCTAATTTTTAGGTGTTTGTGCTTATCTCTTTCTGAAGTGGTTGGAAATGATATTCTCTTGCTTGTATCTCCAAAACACATCACCTCACAGCAAAAGACATGTTGTTGATATCTTGCTGACAGGAAGAATGGTCGGTGTCAGCGACAACCACCACGTTCCTGCGTCCTGACCTGGCCATTCGTCTTCTGGGTGCCACCTCTCGTGCCTTCTATAGGCTTGCTTGGCACATTTTAAAATGACAATTCTGTCAGCCTTTTCATGTGGCGAGGACATCCAGACCGTTACACTTGCCAAACACAAAAAAATGACACTCGCAAGAGCCCCGAAGTCACCTCTGTTGTGACTCAGCCGTGGCCAATGACACAAACTGAAACATGTGAGAAAACTGCTGCCTGTCCAGCAGAGATACACACATGCTAAAGAAAGAAAACTATTTTGGAACTTCTGGATGTGACAGTCTTTCTTGTTCACACTCAGTAAACACATGAGTTGGATTCTTTTGATTGTCAATGAGCAGCGCTATTGCCAGGAATCCTGACATGGTTGCTGTTTTTAGCATTGAAAAAATCCAGTGGTAGAAATTAGGTATTTAGCACATTATAGGTGTTATGATTCCTGAGTGTCAGACACTAGCCTTGGAACAATTATAATTAACTTTTCAATCAGAAAGGCCAAATATTTTGTTGTTAGGTTTCAAGAGGAGGATTTTGGAAAAAACCAGCAAAATAACAAAGGCATAGACTGATTCTACTTTATGAGGCAAGTCATGTCTCACATCATTGAGCACTTGGACTGGAGTGCTCAAAGGGCAAACGAGGCCAAGGTTTGGTGTCTTCAGACATCTTGGGCCAAGTGCCATTTTAGAAGAAGTGATTCTGTCCTTTAATCACGCTCGATGCTCCGACTTTCTTTTTGACCAAGGGGCAGTGTTCATTCCTGACACAAGGAAGATCAGAAAAGAGATTACGAATGGCAGTGAAAATCATCCTGGTACTGAAGACGGAATGTGAGTTGACAGCATTCCCTTTGTGTTTGTGAAGGTTGAGACACACGAAATTACCATTTTTTGTGATTCAAAAATATGCAAAATTTAAAAAGCAATTTTATATTGTTCAAACTTTTATATACATTTTTTCCTGATCGTTATATAGCAAGGAGGATTTACAGAATTCTATTAGGTTAGCTAATCTGGTTTATTTTCATGCAAATGCAACTTCCTCTAAATAAATGATTAGGTCTATAATATTCTAACTATAGGGATATCTAAAATAAAGCTTTAATAGAAACAAGATGACAACATCTAATGATAAACTATTTCTTATTTGATCCCAATAAATAAAAGGAGTGATATATGGTTATTATTAGCTCGTGGACCCGGGGTTCAAGTGTTCAGACTTCAGCCCTGATATTTTACCTTCACCTTAAACAACCTACTTACTAATCTGTGAGTTTATTCACCATTAAAATAAGAATGATAATAGTACCCACCACATAAGGTTGTTGTTAGAATTAAATGAGTTAGCCCCATCATATGTTTAGGGTGATACTGAATAAATGTTAGCCACTATAAATATTGTTACTTACAATTACCAATCACTAAATGGTGCTGTAGAAGAAAACTCGATGTGCAGATAGATTCCTGTCTTTTGAAATAGATTTTCAATCCGGAGCAACTGATCTTAGAGCCCAGTTATATATTTTTAGGTGTGGGTGCTAAGCAAAGCTCATGGGGATGTTAGGTGATAACGTTGTCAAAGATGACTGAAGCATTTCACATGGTGAGCTTTAGAAGAGCCAAGAACTCCAGGGAGCTCTAAAGTTAGACCATCAGCCAGCACAGAATTCATCTTGTGCTGGCTTAGAGGTCGGGCATGGAATGACACCACAGTGAGCCTTCCGAAAGATAATGAAGATTCGACAGGGACACCATTATTGACCTTCTAGGTCATGACGCTCTAGCCCTTATCAAATATTTTGCACCTGAAATTTCGTCACATCGATTTGTGTCACCAGGAGGAAGGGGTCAGCTCTCTTGTACTCTGTAGTCAGGAACGGGGATTGTGTAAGGTTCGAGAAGTGCACAAATAGACACCAAGTGTCCATCTGAGCAGGATGAGAGATAAGTTCTCAATATCCCACTAGAAGATGAAATACATCGGGTAGCAGTGTTCATGGTCAGATGACTGCCAAAAACACAAGGGGGGAGGGCAAAAACAGCAGAACTTGTAGGGCACTGGGCCACTACCATTCTCTCCTTCCACCGAAAACTGTGGAGGTCATGGACAAATAACCATAGCCTCTAGAAAAATGAACTCCTTTTATACTACATTTAGCAGCACACCTGAAGCAAAGGATTTCTGGTAATTACTTTAGTGTAATGATGCTAGGGAGAAGGGGTGGTCATGAAAATCCTCTCAGTGTCTCTACTTCTTTCTCTCTCTGTCAAATTTGTTTGCTCTAACCATTCCAAAACCCTGGGTCACTCCTGGTTAAATCAAAGTAACTGAGAATTCCTGGAAGAGAAATACACAACGCAGCTAACTAGTTTCACTCTAAATTTATATCTCTAAGTGAGTGCTCAGTACTGCCTACAATCTTGACATTTTCCTAAAGTGTTCATTTTCCCCATACCCCAACACGAGTATTTCATGCCTTTGTTCCGCCCTCCCTCTTTCTCTCTTCCATCCGTCTGCTGACTTTCCTTTGTGCTTCATAGAGAACTCAAGCCCTCTGATGAGAATGTTCTCTTCCCACCAATGAACCGGGAGCCTATGTCTGTGCCCACACACTCAGCCTTCCCCGGCCTCTCTGACTCTGCTCACCTTCTTTGAGGCTTAGCTCACGCATTGCAGCCATGTTCCTCCCACATCACCAATGTATTTCTCTCTAATGAATTTCCCCCACTGGAATTGTACTAAAACATCAGCAACACCAAAAACCTCTCTTCACCCTCACACCTATAATCTAATAAGTTTATTGCCTTCTCCATATAGTAAAATACAGTAGAGTTGTTTGTGTTCTCTGTCTTTTCCTCAACCCACTCCAAGACTCCTCCCCAGTCCTCCTCTAAAACTGCTCTTGTCAAGATCAACAGTGACCTCCATGTAACCAGATTCAGTGGTGGCCTGCCCCCTCAATACACCTGAAAGAAAAGACCAGGGTTTTCATCTCCATACACTCTCCTTGTTATTCAGTCCTATGACCCCTTCTCATCTCTATCCATAGTCAGTATCTGGGTAATATCAGTCTAGCTTTATACGCTGATAAATCTCTCGCTTATAGCTCTTGCCCTGCCCTGCTCCTCAGATCTCTGGACTCAGATATCCGGTTGCAGACTTGGCATGCCAAACTTGAAGTGTCTTGAATATCATTTTAATGTATGTCTTCTCACCCGCACCCCCATCCTAGTAGATGCTTCAAATTCATCCAGTTTGCACTAGCCTTGTTTTTTTCTCTCACTCCTCATATATAATTCACCAGCAAATACTGTCAAATATGCTTTTCCTTTTTTTGTCCTGAAGGAATTTGTACAAGACGAGTGATATTTTTTCTTAAGTGTTTGATAGACTTTACCAGTGAACCCATTTGGACCTGGACTCTTCTTTGTGGCAAGCTTTTTGAATGGCAATTTCAATTTATTTAAAAGAGGACTCTTAGAGACTTTCTGTTTCATCTCTTGTTAATTTTGGCAAGGGATTTGCAAGAAATTTGTCCATTTTATTTAAGCTGTCAAATTTGTTAGCATAAAGTTGCTCATAATATTTATTTATTATCCTTTTATGGTCTGGAGGGTCTATGATGAGTCTCTTTCATTCTTGATTTTGGTAATTTATGCTTTTTCTCCCTTTTTTTTCTTTTTGTTGATCAGTATAGCTAGGGACTTAAGAATTTTTTTTTTTACCTCTTTGAAGAACTATCTTTTTGCCTTATTCAATTTCTCTCTCTATTGTTTGCTTTCTCTTGTCAATAGTACAGCCTTCTATCAACTTTCTTCTGAAGATTGATACATTTCATTATACGATATATAAAAATCCCCTTTGCTAATATTATCACTAATATCATCAGACAAGTATTTAAATATTTGGTATTTGGAATTCATCAAGTGCATGGAGGCAGATACAGGTTTCCCAAAATCTAAATTTCCTGTGAAAGCTCAAACTCTTAATTACTGGCAACAAATCAGTTGTTTCTGTACAAGTGACAGGTTCACTTCATTCATTTTTAAGAAGACGTCTCCCATATACTCAAGTCTGAATAATCATTCTTTGTGTGTCAGCCATTATTTCAGGTCAAAGCAAATCCCATGAAAACCATGGCTAGCTAATCTTGCAGCTCTAACAATCACCCAAGTGCTTTTCCTCAAGATTGCCATAATACTTTGGTATGCAGCCGAAGAGTACTCTCCCTTTGTCATACAGAATAG
This sequence comes from Tarsius wallacei, assembly GCA_963574415.1. Lineage (NCBI taxonomy): Eukaryota > Metazoa > Chordata > Mammalia > Primates > Tarsiidae > Tarsius > Tarsius wallacei. Next base: position 38,412 of record CAUYQG010134856.1, on the reverse strand, counting down.
CAAAAGAGGCGCACATCAGGGTTTAGATTTAATGGCATTCATATTCTCTTCTTTATCACTGATATTCTGAAGTGCAAGTGGCACTTTTCCCCCTCACTGCACGTGTATGATGACGTGCAGTGAGCAGAATACAGCCATTCCCGCTACGGGCCAGTGCTGCGGCCTTGACTTGTACAGAGGCTCTGGCAGTTTCACCCACACTGAAAATGCTAACGAAAGTAAAAAAAGCAAATAAGAGCTGAGCATTATTTTTAAAAGAGTTCTCTGAAAGTGTCTTGGGCGATCCCCAAGTTTCTTTAGACCAGTTTGAGATCAATGAGAAGAGACATACTTAGATACATGTCTGATAATACTTTCTTTACTAAATATGTATTCTTTAATGTGTAATGTATTATTTTATTGATTGGATATGAACATGGAGGATATAATATGAGCAATAATAAGGCAATACAAATATCTGGAGAGAATTTAGACCCTTTTCTTTCGACCTAACTGGTTTAATCACTGTGTAGCCTCACTCCTTGACTATGATTGCTTTATATATAGGAGTTCAGTAAAATAGATCCCCTCAAAGGGAAGCTTTTGACTAGTCGTTTCCAACTATGATAATAATAGTAGCTCCCTTAGGTTGAGCTGTTAGTGGTTGTCCGGCACTCTGCTAGTGACTTCATGTTGGTTAATTCGTTTGATCCTTACAGTCATGTTATGATGTGGGAATTGTTATCCCTGTGGAACAAACGAATGCCTGGTAACGACTCAGCAAAAATGTGTTGAATGCATGAAGTCACTTGTCTAAGGATTTTCTTCCTTCAGTCTTGTCTCCTGCCAGCACTCAGTAATTGATAGAACTAAGACTCAAACCTGGCCGTCTGCAAAGCCTAGTGCGGCTAAGTATCCCAGGAGAACAAATAGATTACATCTGGCTCCTTAACTCAGCTAATTGGTTTTGGATGTTAATTCTTTGGCTTTATTGAGTCAGAGAGTGTTAACTGAGTAGTGGCCAACAATGTATCCATGGCATCATAACCCTAGGTAGAAGGAATTTTTTTTTTTTTAAATAACTACACCAGCTTGCCTTCCAGCTGACTTCTCTAATCATCCCAATTGATTTTGTAGCTTAGTACATAGATTTAACTAAATGATACAGAATTTTAAAGATGTATTTTCTGTAGCTAGAAGTAACTTCCAAACCCTTTTTAGAAATTTTGCCCTTCTATTGGCTTAGCCATACTATGCACTGGGCATTTTGACACAAGTAGTAAACACAAGTGAAGACCTTTTAGAAGAAATTTTAAAGGCATTGTCTTCAAGGACCTAAACATATTTACCAGTGTTGGGGGAAATAGCCATTAAAATTGCTTTGATCTTTAAAGTGCTTCAGGATTCATAGGGAGCACACAGAGAATGCAAATAAGAATAAGATTGTATCCTGAAATACCTGAAAACTGTAATAATAAGGGGTTATATTTATTTTCTCTTCTACTAACCCACATGGTTTAAAAACAAACACTAATATTTCTTTTCTTCTTCTTTCCTCTGATCAAAGTCCAAGACAGTTACAAAAAGATATTCCTCCCCTGCTAAAGAACGAACAAAATACTCAAAAAGATCATAAAACTTAATATCCTTATATCCTCCAATAGACTGCAATTTATTTGTAACATACTACGGTAACGTGACTGAAAGTTCAACTTACTAGAACTACTAACGCTCTAATAGTTCAGAAGTTCTAACTTAGCATTTGGCTGCTCCGTACCTATGAACTCACCATTTCAATAAAAATAAACCTGCCCAATTTCCTCGTCTGAGGCTTCATGAAAACTTAAGGTTTAAGTGTGTTTCCCACACATCTTAACTATAACATTTAACAAGCTAAAAATGTAGTTCATTGTTGGGAAATAAACCAGAAGTAAGTCACATAAAATCTGTTTGATGTCTGAAAAAATGTAGTGCTTTCGAGTCCAGAAGAGGAAAAGTGACATTTTTTACTGCTCTATGAAGATTTCTGGTAGCTTAAGTCTGTTTCTTGTTATTTTTTCCCCATTATTTTTAGGGAATTTTTTACTTACTCTTTTTTTTCCCCTTTCTGAAACAGATAATTATAGATGTTACCTGTCTTAGCCACAGTCCTTCAGTCTCATGCCGTAGGGTATTATTAAGGACTATGGAGCTCCTAAAAATTATAGTACAACTTGTTCCAAATATTCTTCACCAAGAAGGCATTTAATTTTCAGTCCTTTGAATACAAGGAATTATGTTTCATTCCTTGTTATTGGTAACATTCATATTTGTCATTGAAAAGGTTTATTGTTTTTGCTTGTGAGCCAAAAATCTCCTATGTTTGTGAGATTTATCTTATTGTTGTCATCCTGTTGGAAAATTTAAAGCCTATAAGTAAAATTAATGTGAACATAAATTGAGCTCAAATATTTTAAATAGATTTTTTTCAGGAGTATTTCGTTATAAAAAATAACATTGATTTAATGATTAATGAAAACAACTCCAACTTACAGATTTTGAATGTTTGTCAAAATGCCTCAGCCTGATCTTGGCTTCACTGCAGGCTGCTATTTAACCTCTTCTAAGGTCATCAGGTGGGTCTTTATGGGAGAGACTGTCTTCGATCCAAAAGACCTACCTTCTTGCCTGTTTATATTTCTACAGGATCTGTTTTTTTCCCAGAAATTTGTAATATTTGATGCATATACTTCCTGGAATGTTATAATTGTGTGATTGTTTTTCCCCTACACATTTCAATTTTCTTGAATCAGGGTGTTAAATTCCCCAGTCAAAATTAATAACCTTATAGCCATTTAACTGAGATTATCCCACTCAACTTTTTTACTACTGTGTAATAAAGCAAGTATCCTCCAATCTGTGCTCTACTTTGATAATTAGGCATAGGGGTCAATGTTGGCTCATCAATAAAAGCAGGAAAGTTTAACATAAATGAAGAAAATGTTTAGTTAACCTAGAGACTATCTGGTTGCCAATATTCACTGATACAAGCAACATAGCTAAGTTGAAACATAGCCAAGGTTATTTTAACAGCCCCTTCTGTCTGGAGGGGCTATTAAAATAGAATCACAGACATAGATAGTTTTCAGATCTTTATAAAAGATTTTAGCTAGTGAATCAAATTATCAAGGTACAAAGCTTTTGCTTGCCTCAGAGAATGAACCAAAAATTTTAGTTTCAAAAGATAGAAAGAACTTGGTATTTTTACCAAAAAGATTATACTCCAAACAAAAATTAAATTAACATAAAATGGAAGAAGCATGCTAGTTGTTTTTTTAAGTTACATGAGACTAAAGAGATAAATGGGAAAACACAAGAGGAGAATTATTAGACTACACAAGTTCTGTGTTTACTTGTCACCAGCAAAACTACTCTTATGTGTTTATTTATTTTTGAGTCAGAGTCTCACTCCGCCGCCCAGGCTGGAGTGCAGTGGCATGTTCACAACAATCGCAACCTTGACCCGCTGGGCTTAGGCAATCCTGTCTCAGCCTTCCAAGTAGCTGGAACTACAGGCATGTGCAACAATGCCCAGCTAACTTTTTGATTGATTGTAGAGATGAGGTCTTGCCAAGTTGTCCAAGCTGCTCTCAAACACCTGGGCTCAGGCAATCCTCTCACCTCTGACTCCCAAAATGCTAGTATTATAGGCCTGAGCCACCATGCCCAGCTTAAAACTATTTTTGAAAAAGTCATTTTTAAAAAGATAACAGGAATCTGGGATGATATGAATAAAATTAGTTATGCATTAGTTAGAGGACAAACTAATCTGAAGTAACAAATATGCCTAAAATACAGGAGCTTGAACAAGAAGGAAGTTTATTTCTTACTCAATCACAAGCTAATAACACAGTATCAAGGATTTTCATGAAACTAGGATGGGTAGCTTTACTCTCTAACCACCAACGTACCATGTACATTTCCAATGAGCAAAATGAGCAGGGTGGCTTTGAATATACTTATATATCTTACTGTTGAATTTGAGAGGCATGTTATGACCCAAGGATCTTCAAAAAAAGAATTGAGGAAGAAAGTACTCAGGCCCTCGCAATTAGTAAGATTGAGTTGAAAATGTTCTTCTAAAGCGAGTCACCAAATATTTTTTTGATGGGTGAATATATTGGGATTTTTTTTTCCTTTGCTGTGTAGTCTGTCACTACTCAACTCTGCCATTGAGGAAGAATAGTATCAACTGGCAATATGCGAAGAAATGAGTGTAGCTGTGTTCCAATAAAACTTTATTTAAAAGTAAGAGTTGTAGGGTTACATTAGGCCCACGGGTTATACTTTATTGGCCTCTATTCTAAAGCAATGAAATGGGAGGACTGAGGTAAATTAGGCAATGTTCATTTGAGCTGTAAGTTTATGAATGTTTATAAACAAGTTGGACTCCACTAGGCATAAAATATTTAGAGATGAAGACAGGGAGTAAGACAGGAATATAATAAGTAGTATTCTTTAGTAGGTGATGCTCTCAGAAGGTGTTTTGGAATAGAAAATAATAAATGTTATCTTTAATATATATATATATATATGAATTTTATTTCTTCTCTAAATGTTGGGATTCCAGAATGATACAAGTATGCAGAAAACTACAAAACATTAAAAGTATATTCTAAATAATTTATAACAAATATGGACAAATGAACAATTATTGAATGCTTCATTTTAAGGGATTCTTCTTTCTCTCTCTCCCCTCCTTCCTTCTTGCCTTCTGTTTTCCCTCCCTCCCTCCCTCTCTTCCTTCCTTCTTTTTCTCTTTCTTTTTATAATATAATGAATGTCAGTCATCCCAAGAGGAATTCATCTGGAATAGATGAACTAATTCCAAATCTCATTCCAGACTTTCACGATAGCTTCATAATATAAAGAGTTATATCCAGAAAAAGTATGGAATTCCAGATAGTATAACAACTGGAAGTTATGATGCTCGCCAAGGGATTTAAACACTAAATATTTTCATTATGTGTATAACACTATGAAGCTTGCAAAAATTATGAAATTAATGTATAATATTACATTAGAAAAATGTTTCCTATGTAACGGTGTTTGAGACCCAAACAATATTTCTTTGTAAGGTGCACCACCACATATTTTTCTCTAAGGCAATAAAAGGCATCAGAAATAATTGCCTTGACTACTTTGGAAAGTGATGGTCAAGTGAATAATAGTGATTGTTTCAACGCCTCACTTCAGGCTGAAAAGGCTAAAAATATTCTTTGTTTATGGAAGGGTCTGCCTTCCTCAAGGTCCTGCCCTTGGTGTTCAGCCATTCTGATTTTTGACAGTCCTAAGCCAGAGAGCACTTTGGACCAAATTTGTTGCTTCTAACCAATTGATTCGTGGTAAGCATTTGTATGTACTGATATTATTATTTCTCACCCGTGAAGAGCCCAGTTTGGAAATCTTCAAAACGTCGAGGGGTACTCTGAGATAGGAACAGACTACACTCAAGACAATTTATGGTTTATAAAATGTATTTAACTAAATCACTGAATTTCAGGCTTCCCACCACACATTGAGGGAGGAAGGTTGAAGGATGTGGTTCGTATTTCCTAGAGAAGCAAGTCAACTCTAAGAAGTGAAGCAAACTGCAGCCCACAGCTGTTAAGGAAGAGCTGAACCAAAGACGAGATCCCAAGTTTTCTGAGATCGCCTATCTAGTCCACTTCTCTGTTTCAGGCCTGTCAAGTTTTCCACCCAGCATTTCCAGAACCCATGCCCTCTTTCCACTTCCAACTGAGAACTTTGAGATGAACTTCACAACATTATGGAAAAAATATCAGGACAATGACCAAGCATATCGAAAAGTGAAACAGCAACTGTATGAAGGCTCCCACGGCAAACACCTGACCAGAGCCAAAACACTGGAGGTCTTGGCTCTCTTACTCTCCATATTAATGGTGTGGCCTTGGGCAGATTAAGCAACCCTTCTGGCACCCAGCTTCTTTATCAAAAAAATGAAAGGATTGTGTAAGATCTCTCCTACACATAAAATTCTGAAATACTAGTCAAGGAATCCACATCCTTAAAAAAAAAAACAAAACAACCTTGCTGTGGTGTTCCCTCTTAGAATTGTTGGATGGAGCTCCAGACTGCAATATTGTAGCTGCCAATTCTTTAACAATTTGGACTGTGTAGCACTGACTTAAATTCACCTGTGGGAATTGAGTTGGAGGCAGTACCTCATCTCAGCTTGCTCTGTTTGCATTTTCAAAACCGCCAAGGGAAGTTGGGTTGAAACCGGTTTTGGAAAAACACAGAAACTCTGTATCAAACTTGACAAGAAAGATAACTCTTTGACACATGAAGGACTTTTAATTGTATTACCAATTTCCTGTTGCATTGTTTTGAGATTCAGTTATGTTAGCCCGAAATAAAAAACAATGTGGTTGCAATTTAATTTGGCCTATTAAGACTCTCTGACGCGGGGCACAGGTGCATACGGCCTAATGTATTTAGCGAGCACCGTCTAAATTTTTCACTGAGCACTTGCAGGCTTGATTAGACTGACATCAGTAGGAGTGCCTGACTGATCTGCATTTTTCTGAATCTCTCCTGGGAGCCATCTTGCGACTCTTATCTTCATTCCTCAGCAGGCTCCGATCTCAGCTGGAAGGATTTCCAAAGATAAAATGGCCAGTCTCTCAGTCAGCAACAACATCGGCTCCATGCTTATTTTCTCTTTTCCTTCTCTCCGTTGCTGACCGTTCAACGGGCGATTGTAAAGAATGACACCTACTTTGCCATGGTGCCCACACTGCTGCCTACATACGCCTCTTCGGATCCTGCAGACAGGCCTGTGGTCAGCGTCTTGTCTGCTATTCCTTTATAAGGCAAGGGCATCCAGTTCAGTTCAGAGGCTGGATGCTGAACGGCTGCTTCTCTAATTCCAGAAAGTAGCCTGCCATCTGAACATGTAATTAACGAGCACAGCAGCAAGTGTTCCAGAATGGTGATGCAATACTTCAGGGAAGAGTCTGTTGGTATAATCAGGACACACCCACCTCGCCACAGCCATATTTGGTTCACAGGAGGCTTTTTTCTTACTCTATCAACACTTAGAATCAAGTCTTTTCATTGTGTTTACAAGTGTAATTGGAGTCCCAGATTCATCCATATCAAAATTAATCACAAGCAGTCTAATTAATACAACGCTGTGTAGAGTGCAAGAAGTCACTTCTCAGTTTTCATGGTGTGAAGAATTTGCCAATGACTTTTATCAACGTTATTAGGTATCTCTTTGCTTTGGCATTCTGGGTTGTAGTCTGTAAAAAATAATGTGTACCTTCTGCTTACTTTACAGGGAATCAAAATTTAAAGATATATTTAATAATTCTTAAGCCCATTAGGAAAATGTTCTCTATAAATATTTGACATCTATCCACTAATTCACCTGCCACAATTTGTGGCTTCTAGCAGTTATTCCCCCCCCACCATTTAAATTAAATATTGAGAAATCTAATTTTCTAAAGTTCCTTATCAAAGAAATGCTTTCACTATCCCTACTACCAACTACTTTTTATCTTAAAGTATTCTGCGAATGACTCTGTAAATTCAGAATTTGCAGAACAGTAGAGACCATTTACCAGAAACTGGCAAGAAATGCTTGCTTTCTCTGTATTTTAATAGGGAATACATCTTAATACCCAGGATATAATTTCATTTATTGTGGAAACAAGAAGCAATTTTTTTTTTACTGAGGAATTTTTCAAAACTAATTACTGATACACAGATGAAACATTGTCCACCCCACCCCTATGACGCCATGTCTCTTTTCCCAGAAAGCACTGCATAAATAGAAAAAATTGAAATATAGCTCCTCTCATGCACCTTCTAATTACAGGGTTACATAGTATTACTGAGGAACTCTGCTTGTTTACAATGATGATTCCAGAGGAAAGCAAACCAGGTACAGATGAGTAACAGTTTAGGTACAGTTGGAAATGTGTATACGCTACTTTGAAGAAATCCCAAAACACTTTTCTGTACTAACCCTTCTGATAGAGGAAAAACCAAGAGAAGTGGGCAAGAATGTCTCTTTCACTCCAGCTGTAGTTGTAAATACTCATGGCCTGTCAAGAACATAGCTGGCAAGAGTGTTTTAATCATGTCTCCTCCTTCTCTGTCTGTGCTGCTTCAAGAAGTGACAGTACTTTACAAAGATCTTGGGAGATAAAGACCATCTAAACTTACTTTTCTAGACCTTTCTACACATTTACCAAGATGAACTCTCAGCAGATTAGTTATATCAGAAATGAATAGAACTTGTCATCTGCTGACAGAAGTTGAAGGCAGACTTTCACATCTTTTCTCTGAGTCTAGATGAGAAATGGTCGTGGAAGATTAATAAAATTCATAATTTTATTAACACGATTCTGTTGAAACCTCTTTGGAAACTGTAAAAGTAGATTTAGAGCACTTCTGCATAAAAATCACCTCAGACACTTCACTGAAATGAAAGAGATGATGGGGAAGGGGCGTGAGGGGAAAGAATTGTCCAGCTGAGATACCTTTTCAGGGAGACCAGATTCTCCAGAAGGTATCTTAACTTTCTACTGTATTGTGTCTGTCTAAATACAGTCTCAGAAAATTCCTCTTTCTCCTCTTTCCTCCTGCTGAAAAGAAATTTTGTGCTGTAGCTGCATTTCTCAATGTAGCAATTTGGAATTTGCTATTTGGAAATTCATTTTATGTTCAACTTATTCAACTTGTTGCTTCAATCCTATTTGTCTGGATTTTCGTTATAATAAATGTAAAATAAATCATATAAAAATTAAAGGATAAGACAGGCACGGTGGCTCATGCTTGTAGTCTGAGCACTTTAGAAGGCCAAGACAGGAGGATTGGTTGAACTCAGGAGTTCAAGACCAGCCTGGAAAATATAGCAAGACCTCAACTCTACAAAAAAAAATACAAAATTAGTCAGGTGTGGTAGTGTGCACCTGTAATCCCAGCCAACTGAGAGGCCGAAGAGGAAAGATCATCTGAACCAAGGAGGTCAAGGCTGTGATGAGCTATGATCATGCCACTGCATGCCAGCTTGGATGACAGAGTGAGACCCAGACGAAGGAAGGAAGAAAGGAGGGAGGGAGGGAAGGAAGGAAGGAAGGAAGGAAGGAAGGAAGAAGGAAGGAAGGAAGGAAAGAAGGAAGGAAGGAAAGGCAAGAAAAGAGAAAAGAAAAGGGAAAAGAAAATTAAAGGACAATGAACATGGGAGTGCAGATAATTTCTTCAAAACACTGATTTGAAATATTTTGGCTATATACCCAGTATATGACCAGAAGTGGGGTTGCTGGATCATATAGTAGCTCTACTTTTAACTTTGTGGGATAGCCATACTATTTGGGGAAACCTCCATACTATTTTCTATAATGACTGTACTGTAGTAATTTACATTCACACCAACAACGAACAATCATTCCCTTTTCTCTGTTTCCTTGATAGCTAAGATATTGGAGCAACCAAAGTGTCCATGAATGGGAAAAAAACATGTGGTATGTAAATATATGGTAGAATACTTTTCAGCCTTTGAAAAGAAGCCTGGATGAACCTAGAGGACATTATGCTAAATGAAATAAGACAGGCACCAATAGACAGGGCCCACAGACCTCAAACTATATGTGGAATCCAAAAAAGTCAAAGTCATGGACATAGAGAATAGAATGGTGGTTACCAGAGGCCAGATGGAGACGTCGGGGGGGAGATGTTGATGAAAAGATTCAACATTTCAGCTAGACAGGAGGAATAATATTTAGTGATCTATTGTACAGAATGGTGATTATAATTAATAATAATGCATTGTGTATTCAAAATCGCTTAAAATTAGAATTGAAATGTTCTCATTGCAAAAAATTTGATAAGTACATGATACGATGGATATGTTAGTTGGCCTAGTTTAATAATTTCACAATGCAAACATGTATCAAAAGATCACATTGAACCCTATAAATACATATACCTATTTGTCAATTAAAAACAGAATTTTAAAGATAAAAAATAAATGTAAAAAATGATTCAAGCCTGAGCCCGCGGGTTCGAGACCCGCCTGGGCAACTTGGCAAGACCCCATCTCTACAATTCATCAAAAAATCAGCCGGGCATGGTAGCACGTGCCTGTAATTCCGGCTACTTGGAGGGCTGAGGCGGAAGGATCACCGGAGTCCAGTGGGTCGAGGCTGTGGTGGCCGGGAGCGGCCGCTGCACTCCAATCTGGGCAACAGAGTGAGACTCCAACTCAAAAAAAAAAAAAAAAAAAGATTCAAAAGCAGGTATATTGGAGGGGGGGCAACTTTTCAACATTTAGTCATCTTCAGAAAGAGAGAATATAAAAGAATTCCTTTCATTGCCTTCATCTGGAATGTTTCTTTCTGTTAAGATCAAAGATTTGACAAAGATGAAAGACATTCAACTTTACACAGAAATATATATATCAACCAGAAAGAGCTTCTTAAGTGGAAACATTCCTACAATAACCTTCTTTGTTTCCATCTCTATCTAATAAAATTTCTCAGACACCTTAAAAATAAAATGAAAGAAAATTTTCTTTTTAGGCAGTTCACATTATGGCTGCATTCAACACATGGACTAGCAAATACAGTCATCACGGTCACTTCTTTAAAATTCACAAGTTTATGTCTTGCAAATCAAAGGTTCAGATGATTGAGAAATATTCTATTTTTATTAAAATGGTTAACACTATGTAGAAATAATTGGCATCTGACTTGTAGTTCAGGCAACTGGGTTTAGGAGTAAAATTGAAAGCTGCTTCAGCTTCCTTTAAAAGTCCTACTGACCTTTCTGAACCACAGACTGCAAGCCATGCACATATTTTCAATTCTGATCTAAATAGAAAAGGCATTTTTTCTTTTTTGGATGTGTAGGTAATCCTGAGTAGAATGTTTTGCATATTGTTGATACCTTAATAGCAAGAAATACTTTCGCTTTGCCTTTCTTGTCATTCTACATATGTATTTTCACTGTAGAAAATAGTATATAGAAACACGTTTCACCAATAAGAGTACCTGATCTCAAACTAGGTGAAGTGGGGACCAAAGTGAGGCCCAAATTTACCTGTACAGTCACCATTTGTGTACCCAACCCTGAATTGTTCCCCACATAGTTTAAAACAAAAAATCTTTTAAAAGGAGCATAAAAGGGAGGGAATTAGAAATCACTTACAATTTCTTGTCCTGCTGTTTTCCTAGAGATGTGGGAAATACCACTGGTGCTGGTGCTGAGTTGGAATTTTTAATGCCTATGGGAAGACTTGAGATAGGGCCTTGAATGTTCAAAAGAGCCCTCTCATAAAGTCTACACTCTCAAAAGAGTATATGCTAAATGAGTGAAAGTTTTTCAAAACCTACACAAGAAACTTGTATGTTTCTGTCTAGGCTCTGGGTAAGGAGCCTCCCCTGAAGATAATCAAAATCCTAGGCTATGTGTCTCATGGTCTGTGGTTTGGAATCCCCCAAGAAGAGAAATCAACTACAAAAATTAACATGCGTTTGGGTCACTTGGCAAAGCAAATGTGCCACCCATCATGGAGGGGTTCTCCCGTGGTAGAGTGGGAACAACAAGAACTTGCAATATTAGGAGAACAATCTGGAAGATACTATAGAGATGCATGTTTAGAATAATTTAGAACCAGAATAAAGGCTCAAACATGAAGAGAACAATAGCAAACCATGAAGAAAGAAATAGGATAATCTGAAAAGAACCAAAGAGAGATTCTAAAAACGTGTTCTTCCCCTCCCAGAAACCTCTTAACGCTGGAGATCCTTGGGGCTCAGCTCTCAGTTCTCCTGTCTGTTTACTCTCCTGCTCCTCATACTCTCGGCTCCTTGAACCTCAGACTCCTCCAAGACCTTCCCTCGAGTGTCTAAAAAAGACATCTCAAAGGCAACGGATCCTATGCTCAAATCTGTCCTACCGCAGTCAGCCCTGTCTCAATGAATGGCTCGCTCTTCTCTTTTCATCACACCCACATCATCTCGTGTCAAATGCAGGGGGCTCTGCTCTCAGGATAGATCTAGAATCGCGTGCCCCACTCTGCCTTCATTGCATTCACTCTGCTCTGAGCGTTCACCATCACGCCTCTCCTAGATTGCTGGTCTCAGCTTCCATCCTTGGCCCCCATGGTCTGTACTCAACTTAGCAGTCAAGAAGTCAATCAGATCTTGTCATTCTTGGCTCAGAATCCTAGTGCTTGCTCATTCACCCAGAGTAAAAACCCAAGTTGTGAAAATGTCCCGTAAGGTTCTACTAGTTCTGGTCCCCATTATTCTCTACGAGCATCTGCCATGGATTTCTTCTGGATTCCTCTGCCTCAACTAACTGGCCTCCTCTCTGTTCCCCCAAACTCTGAGTCTTTATGCTGACTGTTCCTGGTGCCTGGAATGCCCTCCCTCAGGTCTCCTCTTGACCTTTTTTTCCCTCTTCCAGGTCTTAACTGCACATCAACCCCTCTGTGAGCCCTTTTCTGTTTAAAATTGCACATTCTTCCCAACACTCAGTATCTCTTGTCTGTCTTCCTTTTCTTTTTAGAAATTATTCCTTCTCATGTGATATAATTTACTGATTTGTTCATTATCTCCTTAAATAGAATATAAACTCCCTGTAGGTGGGTCTTTTGTATGTTTCGTTAACTGCTGATAGGATTTAAAAAAAATAAAATCCTTGTCCCATCAGTTTTGATGACATGGTTTTCTAAGATCAATAAGAAAATAACATGGTATTTTAAATAAAGAGTGCTTCTTATGCAGAGTTGCACTGTGAAAAAAATGTTCAAAAAATAGCATTTAGAGCTGGGTTCGGTGGCTCAGCCTGTAATCCCGCGCCTTGGGAGGCTGAGGTGAGTGGATTGCCTGAGCCTGCGGATTTGAGACCCGTCAGGGCAACTTGGTGAAACCTCATCTCTACAATAAATCAAAAAAACCTAGCCAGGTGTGGTAGAGCGCGCCTGTAGTTCCAGCTACTCAGAAAGCGGAGGCGGAAGGATCGCCAGAGCCCAGCAGGTCGAGGCTGTGGTGGCCAGGAGCGGCCACTGCACTCCGGTCTGGGCGACAGAGTGAGACTCCAACTCAAAAAAAAAAAAAAAAAAAAAATAGCATTTAGTTAGACAGATAATAATGAGGAAAAAAGGCAAAGGAATCAAAGATGGTTTAATGTTTTAAGCTTGAGTAGAAGGTTTATTGATGAATCTGGGCATACTGGAGAATATTGTCACCTTGAGTTAGAAGATGGAAAGGTTGTCTTTTAGGTTCTTAAAACAAAATGTCTTATAAGCAGTTTGGTCTTAGAGATACAGTTTGGTCTTAGACGGAGACTTCTCTGTTTTGATTATTCTTAGATTTGTATAAAATGTTTACGTTTAAAAATAGGGCTTTTAAAAAACTATATGCTTCATAAAAACATTTGGACACTAGAGACCTTAGAAAAAATGAAACTTTTCCAACTCCTTCAAAACTCAATTTTAAATAATTTCAATTTAGTTATGAAATGCTTTTATTCCATGATAAAGCAATAAAAATGGAATAGTTTTTTTTTTAGTTGAAGTGACACGTATTCTCAATCTTAAAACAAAAAAAGTTAAAAATACATATTTGGAGGGAGATTTTGGGTTGAGCATTTAAAATTGAAAGTCTTGATTGTTCTGTTAATCGTGTTTATTTCAAAATGTAGTCTTTGATTTTGTGCCAGATGGCTTCTATTTTTGCTGTAGTAAGAAATTGCCTGATGGATGAGGATATTGTCCACACTCAGGCTTGTGATCTGTTTTGACATTGTCCTGGTCAATTTTATATAAATAATTTTACAAAGGTTTACTTTGTTTCTTACTACCCCACATGGGAACCTGGATCTGGCAATCTTCTATTAGTGATTATAATATGCAACTAGAGTTGAGTCAGGACACAGGCTGTGAGGTAATCTATTTAAAAATTAATTTCTGGAGAATTAGCAGAAGCTTAATGCAGGTATCATAATACTGTTTAATAAAATGTGAGAGTTTCTTACCTTTTGGCTATATGAATAAATAGAATGTGACTAGATTTCAAGTAGTAGTATAAGATTCATTATCTTGTGTATTTGAACAGGCTGCCAATACTTTAGTATTAGAAGAGCTCAGGTGTAAACTTTCAAAAAATAAGTTAAAGACATACTCATGGATTATATCTGCACTGAAGCAAAAAATTATACCTTATTGGGCCATAGGAGTTCTTTCTTCATCATTCATTCATTCATATGTTACTGGTTTGCCACCATCGTCCTGTCTTCTAAATATTAAAGTCACTCAAAGTTCAATCATTGGGCCTCTTTCTCTTATCTAGCTATACTTACTTCCTTTTGCTCTTATCTAGTTTCAAGACATTAGATTCCATCAATGTGCTGATAACACTAAAATGTATATTTCTAATGCAGAACTCTCCCGGAATTCAGACCGTAGTCAATAACTTATGTGAAATCTTTGTGGAATGACTGATTGTCTCTGTACCTTCCAGATTTACGTGTTATAATTCTAACCCCCAAAGTGTTAGTATTTGAAGGTGGAGCCTTTGAGAGACTTTTCTCTTGTGAATGTGATTAGTGTCATTAAACAGGGACCCCAGAGAGTTCTCTCACATTCTATTTCTGCCATATGAGGACATGAGAAGATGGACACCTCCAACCAGTTGGAACAACGGTCACTTTTTATCTCGCCCGCTTGCCCAGACTGCCAGTTGTTACTTGATTCCTGGCCACCAAAGTTGCCAGACTAGACTTTGGTTCCTGCGCTTTTCATTTGTACCTGTGTCTGCCCTCTGTCTTTTCTCCTGGTTGGCTTATCCATGCTCGATAGGTCTTGCAAGGCCCAGTGTGCTCCATCTTGCTTGAAGTAACCAGGCCGGACCCATTTGGTTGCTTAAGACTGTCAACTTTCGAAGCAAAGGGGAAAACCAAGTTCACTAGAAGGGTGGACTAGGTTAAGAGCAAGAGTAGAAGTGTATATGATATTTTGCATCCACTGCCAGATTATTTTTCTGTGGTTTGCGTTGAAGAAGATACCTAAATGAGCATTTAGAATTCACACTACAGTGTTTATTTTCAAATACCAGGGCTACCTTTTAGGTATATATTTCTGGGGTGGTACATTTCCACAGAGATTTGAGAGAAATTTAAAAGGTGAACTTGGGAAGAAAATCACGTATTTTTCACTAGAATAATCTGGCCAAGAGAAATATAAGATGGTAATATGCAGCTTATTGACACCTGAAATTTTTATGCAATCTCCTTTCCCAATAAAACAGTTATAATGGCTTTTTACAAAAGTTGGTGTGATATACCCTCTTCCCTACCATATCAAATTCTTGTTCTGATGTTCAAAATGAAACAAGTAGAAAATTTTGATCTGCATTTGATTTCTGAACAATTACTTACTAGAGAGTAAGTGCTTTAGTTCTTGAGATTTTTTTTGTATGTCTTGCCAAATATTTTTAACTTAATTACATATAATGCATTCAAAATTTATCTTGCTGGATTATTAAAGCATCATGTTTCTAAACATAAATCAGTGAAGAACACTAAATAAGTTCTATTTCTTCAGGATAAAAGTGATAAAACTCTTTTTAGTCTCCTTTAGGTAGTATTAAAATTCATAATTAAACTGTCGTATAAATTAACATACATGGAAATATAAAGTTAAACAGAATGTCATCAAATTTGACTAAGATAATAATTCTCTTTAACCCTTTGGGAAAGTGATCAATTTGTAAAATATTAAAAATATATGTAGACAATTTTGTAACAAACATTGAAGACTGTTTTGATACTTGGATTCTGGGATATATTATAATATAATTAATAGACAAAAGACTGACCTTCAATCAATAATGATGAAATAATGATTTTACAACTTGTGTGTTTTGCTGCAGTCAATAAAACTTGAATTCTGAAATTTTAACAATCTTCTTTTGTGCCATAAAAAACTAGGTTTATTTATGGTGTTAGAAATGACCCATCTCTTGTGTATAACAACCTGATATTCTAATTACAAAGAAAGAATTTTAGTTTAATCCTTGTGCATCTATCAGAAAGCTTTCTTTGTAGGTCATCCTTCTACACTGAGAGCAAGTTGACTACCAATATTCAAATCCTTGAGATGCTATCACTAAAACTTTTTTCTCCCTTCTTTTACAAATGAACTAAGGCCTCTGATGATTTGAAAACCTGCTCTCTGGGATCCAGAGAAGTGGGAAGAGGCATCACCGAAGGCTATTGCAATGTTTCTCACATAAAGTAGCACCAATAACTCCAATATAAATTTTGTATATCACAAATTTAGTTAGCAACAATTTTCTCTTATTTTTGAGGAAGTTGATGTGGTGTCCTAGGACTGTGAGATCAGGAAGAGTTTGCAATAAATTTTTTGTCCTTGACTGCTAACTTCAGGCTATAATTCTTACAATTCCCTTGACCTTCACACCCATTCTTGACTTTTTCTCAAAGAGAGGAAGTTGATGCCTAAGGACTGCATTTCCTGAATGCTCTTCCTGGTTGGCTGAATATTGGAGGAGAGGGAAGGGGACAGAGAGGGAGACAGCAGTGGGAGGAAGCTCATAGATCTAGGTTGATATCTTTGGTTGTAAATGCATCTCTGAAGGATGGTAGCGCTTCCTGGGTAGGTCCTCTCCAAGGTCAAGCTCTCAATGAGTGCTGCGTTTCTCTTCTTGTCCTTTCAGGCCCAGAGGTACACAAGCAGTCCCTTTTTTTTTTTTTTTTTTTGAGTTGGAGTCTCACTCTGTCGCCCAGACTGGAGTGCAGTGGCCACTCCCAGCCACTGCAGCCTTGACCTGCTGGACTCCGGCGATCCTTCCGCCTCAGCCTTCCGAGTAGCTGGAACTACAGGCACATGCTACCACGCCCGGCTAATTTTTTGATTTATTGTAGAGATGAGGTCTTGCTTGCCCAGGCGGGTCGCGAACCCGGGGGCTCAGGCAATCCACTCACCTCAGCCTCCCAAAGGCGCGGGATTACAGGCTGAGCCACCAAGCCCGGCTGCAAGCAGTCCCTTTATTAAATTATCTTTATTTAAACCATCCGAGTCAGTCTGAATATTGACTAGTACAAATGAACCTCGAGCAGATTGAAATTTTATTTTCTATATTTAATGACATCCAAGGAGGGACTTTCTGTGCCATAGTTAGTGATGAATAAAAAGTCACTATTATTGTGTTAATTCTTAGCTAATTACATCTAAGTTCCTTATGCTTCTGTGTCAGTATGGAATCTGCTTTCAGAAACCTACTATGTACTTACTAAATACCCCTTACTTACTCGGTTTCTTTTGTTTCAGCCCAAGTAGTTTAATTCTTTTTTAGCCTTTTGCTTATCTACCTTTAAATTTTAAAAATCTATTTTTGGTTTGCTTTTGGGTCAGATATTTGCCCACACCCTTTTCTGTCACAAACAGCAGCTTTTATTGAACTAGACTAGAGAGATACATTCTGTGTCTGTGCTATATATGCATAGGAACTACTAGGTGATTCCTTTGTAATCTCCAAAGCCATTTTGTTTTGTGATTATAATTTTATTAAGTTTTAGATTTTATTTATTTGCATATAAACTTTTATATTCTTTCCCACATAAAGTCTATGGACCCCAAAGTGTCTGCATGTTACTTCTGATAAGTTATGTTTGTGTTTTAATTTTTGAATCTTTGGTATTTTTTATGTTTGCATAGGCATATTCTGGATCATTTAGACAAGTCAATTACAGCCAGGCACTGCCACGAATTTCAGTACTTTTTTTTTAAATTACTGCATGAGCACAATAACCCTAGGAACTTAATCTCTAATTTTGTGTTTTTACATAATAAAATAATGACATAGAAGCATTTTAAGTCAATGTGGAATGTTCACGAGAAATTGCATTTTCAGTGCTCTATACAATTTTAAGTGTCTTAGGACAGACATTGCTTTCAAAGTTCTTAGCATTCAATAACACTAAGCTGGATGAGTATTAAATGAAGTATTAAACAAGTACATGAATGAATGAATGACATTTTAATATTGTTTTTTATGAATTAAAATAATGCAAAAAGAATTATAAATTTCTAGTTCAATAGTTTGATGCCCTTTTTTATTATACTAGATTTTACTCATTTTATCTCTTTCTCTTTCTAGTTTACTGTTTTACTTCAATCTTCAAATATTTTTAATTGAGCTGTTTGTTTTGAGATAATTAGAGATTCATATGCAGTCATAAGAAATAATACAGATAGATCCTATGTACTCTTTACTCAGTTTCCCCTAATGGTGATATCTTGCTAAACTAGAGTATAATATCACAACCAAGATATCGACATTGATACATTCCAGACACAAAACATTTCTCTCACTGAATGTCTCCCTCGGGTTGTTCTTTTGTAGTCAACCCATTTCTCTCCCATCCTTCCTTAATTTCTGGCAGTAATTTCTTCTCTAATTCTATCATCTTGTCATCTTAAGAATGTCATATAAATGTAATTATACAAGATGTAACTTTTTGGAATTGAATTTTCCCACTTGTTATGATTCTCTGAAGATTCATTCATGCTCTTGTGTGTATCAAAAATTTGCTATTTTTGATTGCTGAGTAGTATTCCATGGTGTCAAGTATTATCATCTGATTAATCATTCATCTGTTAAAACTCTTTGGGTCATTTCCAGTTGTTAGCTATTACAAATAAAGCTGTTAAGAACATTTGTACCCAGGTTTGGGTATAAGTTTGTTTTCCGGGAATAAGTGACTAGAAGTACAATTGCTGAGTTGGTTGATAGTTGCATATTTGGTTCTTAAAAACTTTTTTTTTTAAGTGTCAAACTGTTTGCCAGAGTGGCTGTACCATTTTACATTTTCAACAGCAATGTATAAGTGATCCAGTTTCTCCACATACTTGCCAGCATTTGGCGTTGTTGTGATTTCTAAATTCTTGCCATTTTGCAAGGTGTACAATGGTATCTCATTGTGGTTTTAATTTGCATCTTGATACAATTTAACATATTAAAATTTTTACATATTTTTATTTTAATTTGAACACGTAATAGCTGAACTTATTGATGGGGTACATGCGATATTTTGATACAAGACTACAATGTGTAATGATCAAATCAAGGTAACTGGACTATCAATAACCTTCAGCGTGGATCCTTTCTTTGTGTGAAGCACATTCTAGTTTTGCTCTTCTAGTCGTTTCAAAATACACAATAAATCATTGAACATCTTTTAAGGTGCTTATTTGCTATCATCTGTATGTCTTTTTTGTAAAATGTCTGTTCATGTCTTGCTATTTTTCTTTCCTTTTTTTTTTTTTTTTTGAGTAAGCGGGATTTATTGAGGTCAGAGAAGCTCCCACAGTGGAAGGGAAACTGAAAGGTTGCTCCTCTTTTGTTATTTTTCTAATTGAATTGTTTGCTTTTAGCTATTGAGTTTGAGAGTTTCCTTGTATGTTCTAAATACTAGTCCCTCTGTTAGATATGTGGTTTGCAAATATTGTATCCCACTCTGTAGCTTAGATTTTTATAGTCCTTAACAGAACCTTTCATAGAACAATTTTTTTTAAAAAATTTGCTCTGTGAAGGCCAATTTATCCATTTTTTCTTGTATAAATTGTACTTTTAATGTTGTCTAGTATTCAATCCCAAATATTTTCTCCTGTCTTTTTCTAAAACCTCTGTAGTTTCTATGTTTTATATTTAACTCCATGATCCATTTTTTGAGTTCATTTTTATTCTGTAGATGGCATGACACTGAGATTTAGGGTTTTTATTTATTTATTTACTGCTTTTGGGTGTCCGATTATTTCAGCGTATTTATCTAAAAGGTTATCCTTTCTCCACTGCATCACTTTTGAGCTTCTGACAAACATCAGTTCAGTATTTGCAGGTGGGGCTACTTCTGGGCTACTTCTGGGTTTTTTATTCTTCTCTACTTTATTCCATTTAACTATTTACCCGACCCTCAGCCGATACTACACAGTCTTGATTACTATAGTTATATCATCAGTCTTGAAATCCAGTGCTTTCTTCTTCTTTTGCAAAATTGTTTTAGCTGTTCTGACCTTTTAGTCTTTCCACACACATTTTTTTCTTATCTGTATTAAAAAAATCTTGCTGGGATTTTTGTAGGAATGGTCTTGAACCTGTATATCAATTTGGGAAGAATTTAAATCTTTGTTGAGTCTCCCATATTTTCTTTCCATTTGTTTAGATATGGTTTGATTTTTTTTTTCCATTACTTTTTTTAAAAAAGGTTTTTGGCATACAAGTCTTGTACATGTTTTGTTAGAATTACACCCAAGTATTTCATTTTTCGAATGATTGAAAGTAGTGCTGTATTTTAAGTTTTAGTGTCCATCTGTTCATTGCTAGTTTCCAAAAATATAATGTGTGTTCTAGGTTTATCTTGTGTCCTGAAGCTTTGCTGAATTCATTTATTAATCCTAGGAAGCTTTTGTGGGTCCCTTGGGGTTTTCTACATAGAAAATTATATCATCAGAAAATAGAGACTTTTACTTCTTCCTTTTCAAACTGTCTGAACTTAATCTTCTTTCCTTGCATTATTGAGTGGCTAGAACTTTCCAGAACGGTGTTGAATAAGAGTGATGAAAGCAGACATTCTTCCCTGAGTTTAATTCTATTTTATTGAGCTCAATTTTCTTTTTTTTGAGTTGGAGTCTCACTCAGTTGCCCAGGCTGGAGTGCCGTGGCACACTCAGGGCCACTCCAGCATTGACCTGCTGGGCTCCGGTGATCCTTCCACCTCAGCCTTCCAAGTAGCTGGAATTACAGGCGTGTGCTACCACGCCTGGCTAATTTTTTAATTATTGAAGAGACAAGGTCTCGTCAAGTTGCCCAGGCGGGTCTCGAACCCTCGGGCTCTGGCACTCCACTCACCTCAGCCTCCCAAAGCACAGGATTACAGGCTGAGCCACCGAGCCTAGCTCAATTTTCAAATTATACTTAATGTGTAAGGGTGCTGACCAGTGCTTTCTGTTTCTCTTGTGTGTTAACTTGCTCACAGGCCTGCAGGCAGCAAAATGAACACACGTGATTTCCATCTCTATTTTTAAATTCCCAAAGACAATATTAAACATTAGTGCAAAAATATAACTTGAGGAGCATCAATTGGAAGTCCCCTTGCCTTGGCACAGACAATGCTAAATCCTTTCTGTATATGATCACTTATGCAGGGTTAATAGTTAAGCGAAAAATAATTTCAACAGAACTACAGGTAATCATTTTTACCTCAACTGCTTTCACAAGTTGAGGCAGGAGAAATAAATGAGAATAAAACTGATCTTACAAAGCAGAGAATCACCACAAAGTATGGGTCTCACTTGTAATGAAATGCATGTGTTTTTGGTTCCATGGAGCCTGGAAATTACTATATAAACAGGCTGAGACTCAGAGATTCTTCACATTTTGTTTGGATCCATCAATATCTTATATATTACTTCTTTAAGTCTTGCTTCATATCTTTAATTTTTAACATGAGGATAAATATATCTGTCTTGGAGAGTTAGTGTAAGAATTAGATAAAACTTGATATATAAATGATGTAACCAGTCTGGCACAAAGTATTCAGTAATCATTTTTTTCTTTTTCTTCCATCTTCTTGTTAACCCAAAGTGTTTTACAAAACCTTCACTAGAACTAAGGAACAGAGAGGGTAGCATTTTGTAGAAGGTACTCAGTTTCTTGCAAAATGAAGACAGCGATGCTACATGAGGCTTCTGTAATTATAGGCATTTGTTCAGTAGAAAGTGCAAGCACACATGGCTGCTGATATAAACATGTCTGATAAATTGTGTGATATTTTATAACACATGTACTAAACATATTTGGAGACTGGTGTTTCCTGCACAGTGCGTAGCAGCTTTTCTACAGGAAAGGAAAGTAGCATGAAGATGAGAAGCTATGGGACGGGAAAAGGAC
Source organism: Tarsius wallacei (assembly GCA_963574415.1). Taxonomy (NCBI): domain Eukaryota; kingdom Metazoa; phylum Chordata; class Mammalia; order Primates; family Tarsiidae; genus Tarsius; species Tarsius wallacei. The sequence goes on along the minus strand of CAUYQG010134856.1, from coordinate 16,441 downwards.
TCATTTATAAATAAATGAACAGAAATAGAAAACAGTTGATCAAAACCACAGCTGGGGACGTTTCCTAATGACACCAAAGCTTACTCTAATGAAGAAAATCAATCGTTGATTCCAGAACTGTTCTAAACCTATGCATAAGTAAAATCTATAGATGGCTATTCATTGGAGTGTAACCTGTTAGTTCCAGAATCTTGATAAGCGACAGATGCTTGTGAAGCAGAATCTTTTGCCTTTTAAAAAAAAATTTAATTTTGAAAGCTCTTATGAGTTATTCTCTTTCTGTGAAAAGGGCCTGTACCCTTTTGGGCGTGCCACTGGTTGTACAATTGTTTATAACTTAGGTTTATTAAAAACTACTTCACACAGGAAGGACTTGAAATTATTGCAAATGTCAAAGAAGATTATGGCTGAAGTTTACCCTTGAGCAGTATCAGTCTTGTGTAGAAAAGTATTCAGATTTCCTGACTAAAGTTATTGCTTCCAAAGCAAGGCTGGCACGATACAAAGAAAGCACATTTTCTGGGTGGTTCAGAGCTGCTTTTTGACTCCTTCCTCCTTCAAATTTAATAACATATTTTTGAACATTCCCGATAAAGAACAAGGTGGAAAATCAAGATGCTCCAGCTGGTTGTTGCCCTTTTCATTGGCAGATGCTGACAAGCTGTGTAATTAGATAAGTGTTCTCACCAATTCGGGGGTGCGGCGATGTTTTTCATCTTTCCCATTATTGTACACTTCGCGATGAAGCATACACTCATTTGGCATTCTAAGCACTTTTGATTGATTTACGATGTCAGTGAAATTTACAGATTATGCATTCCAAAAGATAAGAGGGAATTAATGTCTTAGGAAAAGTTTTTGGCATAACGCCTCTTGCCAACATTAATTTTTTGAGCATTAGTGTGTCTGAGTGTACAGAAGCTGGTAAACATGGATGAATGTAATCCAAATTAAATTGCTGAGGATACGATTTTCCATTTGGTTTGCTCTGGGCTTATAAGTAATCGTTCTTGATGTATACTTTGAAGTAGGTCCTGACTTCTATTCAGGATGTCAAAATAATGTTTAAAAAGGCTGCATCGTATGCAGTCACAGATTCCCTTTGGATGGGCTGTTGTGTTTTGTCATTCTCCACCAACATATATAAAACCAAATGAAAAGCAATGAAAATGTTGGAAGCAGTATAATATGACATTTGAAAATGAAATATCAGAGTACCTCTTGATATTCAGAAAATTTTACCTGTCTAGTAAGTAATAATTTGAGATTTCTCACAACTTATTTTAACTTGACTTAAAAAATTGGATGTACCTTATAATAAAGGCTACTCAAACAACTGAGAAAGTGTAGCTCGAAAATCAGGTTGACTGAGGGATTTGGCAGTTATATAAATATGTCCAACTCTTAACTTGCAATGCATCCGCATCAGTAAAGAAAATGAATATTATTCAGAGTAATTATATTTTGTAATGAAACTGAAAGTTAATATTTTACAGTTTAGTTTTAAATGAGCTCAGCAGGGCTTTGCTTTACAAAATAATTAAATTCAGCTTTTAGATCATATGCTTCCTTGCATTCATGATTTATAAAAGGCAAGTCTGCTTTTTCAGGGGTTAGGTGAACTTTTGAAATAAATATTTAGAATATCAGAAAAGCATTTTTAACTATCAGCAAAGAAATCAATTTTTAGCTGACAAAAGAATCTACGTATAATCAAGTCCTGAATAGCTTTTCTATTCAGCTTGCATTTTGAGTGAACACAGAGCTGCTTTATGAAAATTCAGCGTGAAGTGATGTGTATCAACACGAAACGCAGATGTGCTTCTGATACAGAGAAGTCTATTCAGATCACACATCCGTCAGTTTCTGAAGAAAATGAAAATCCACATGAAATTAGAACACAGCCATTCTGTGAGCTGAGATGATTAGGTGATATACCTTCTTAGTTATATCAAACTATAACCAAGCATGATTTTTCTCTTTGGGGATGTAGCTGGATATTTATTTAGAACTTGAGAAGTTCCATGTACTGAATGAGAAATGAATTTTCTTGGTTTTATTTGTTGCTTTCATTTTTATGTATCCTGAATAGAAATCTATCTTTGTAGGCTGCCGTATAGCCTTTGAATCGAGAATCTCAAGATCTAAATGTTTTCCTTCATAAATGTGTAAGGGAAAAGCTATTAACGCTTTGGTTGATTACGGAGTCACAAAGATGTTTACTTATGAAGAATTATTCAGGTGAATTATACCAGTGTCAAAGTGTCCTGATAAAGCTCTGGGGATTCTTGGGACTTCGCCAAAAACCTCCTTGCTTTATTCTGAGCAGTTCCATCATTATCTCTCTTAATGTTCATCCTGAGTGAGCTTGCATTTCAAGAAAAAGTTCCAACGTGGTTGAAATACAGTACTACTGGCTGTAGTCTCAAGTGTGCATGCTTCTAAAGATGACATTGACTAGAATTTAATTCAATGTAATTCATCAACAAATCTACCAATTTATTAAGTGACTTTACTGTGTAAATTATTCCAAGAGAGTCATGCCATATTTTCTATAGTTTAATAATTGTTTTTTTTAAGAACAAGAAAAAATATAACAGCAATTTGCCCACCAAATTCTTTTCATACAGAGAAAAACCTTTATTTAGAAATGAACTCAAGTGGATATACATGCCAGTTATGCAGCCCTTACTGATTTGCTCCTCTTGATTGATATGGAGCAAAGAAATAGCTAAACCTACTCTAAGTTGGAAATTAAACAGAAATTTAGGGTTGAGTGAGTAGTTAGAGGGTGAGAGAAGTAGTTGGTTCTAATCCAGCAAAAGGAAATTCCAATTTGAAAGAGAAAAAATGTGGGAAATAAGAAGCAGTGATGAGCTGGGCTCGGTGGCTCAGCCTGTAATCCCGCGCCTTTGGGAGGCTGAGGTGAGTGGATGGCCTGAGCCCGCGGGTTCGAGACCCGCCTGGGCAGGCGCGACCTCATCTCTACAATAAATAAAAAAAAAATAGCTGGGCGTGGTAGCGCTCGCCTGTGGTTCCAGCTACTTGGAAGGCTGAGGCAGAAGGATCACCAGAGCCCAGCAGGTCGAGGCTGTGGTGGCCGGGAGCGGCCACTGCACTCCAGTCTGGGCAACGGTTTTATACTCCAACTTAAAAAAAAAAAAAAAAAAAAAGAAACAGTGATGAGCAAAAGAACCAGTAGACTGTATTGAGTTAAAACAAGCATTGATTTATAATTGAAAAATTGCAGTCTGAATTTTAAGAAGCAATTAATGTCACAGGGAGAAGGGAGGAGGACAAATCTGGAGAAACAAGTTATCTTTTTTTAAAAAAGATACAATTTTAGATTGGATTTAAAAATAACCAGTAAAAGCAGACTAAGTAGACTAAAATTTTTTTTAAAAAAAAAAGAGATTATACAGTACATTTAAGAAGCTTTGTGTAATATATATTATATACCTAAATATGTACAATAAACAACACTTACACATTTTTCAAAGATACATGTATAATATAGTCTTTGAAGGCATTAAACTGAAAAGACGACTTCAGGAAATTCTAAGGAGAAAAGAAAAAAAGATTGCATATAGATCACATCCTCCAACAACGCCAAAATAAAAATAATAGGAATGAAAAATAAAGTTTAAAATTAAAGATACTATTTACAAACTATTTAAAAATAAAGAAAAAACCTCTGGGGATTTTTAAAAGCCTAATACCAGCATGAACTGAAGAAACAGGGAAGGAGAGGACAAAAGGAAAAGACGTGTTGGACTCCCTAACTTTTATGGGCAGGAAACAGACCTACAAACCTATTCTGCTGCAAATATGGGCTCACTTTTGTGGAAGAGAAAGGGTAACTCAGAGCTGAACCCAAAAGCCTTGATGACAGAATTGAGAAACAGTAAACAATTCCCAGGAAACAAGCTCTGTCCTGATCAGACTGGCAGTAGGCGCCTATAGATTTCAGAATTGTTATGGACCATTGATTCCTATGGGCCTCACATTTTCAATATTTTTTAATGTACGTACTGTGATTGTACTGCATCACTGTATATTGGATATGAGGATAGGGCAGATCATTTGTTTTGTTATCAAAAACAATTTTAATTGTTAGAAACTGTACTGAATGAGCTATACCTATAAGGAGTGAAATTTGAGCCTCGTTCACAATTCAACCTGATTAATTAACATGATCCTGAGTTTTGAGCTAGTTGTAATGTGATGATATCTGTGGGTTTTGAGAGAAGGGATATGTATATTTCTCGTGTTAGAGGGACAAAATTGTGGCCAGAAGGGGAACTGTGATAGATTGTATTTTCCTAAAACGATCACTCATTTTAGTATATTACATCACATTACATCATAGTACATTATCTCACACCTGATATACAAAGCGACGCGAACAATCTTCCCATCAAGACTGGGGAGGAGGCATCTCTATTACTTCTTGAATCTAGGTGGGGGCTGTGGTTGAAACGACATTATTTGACTTCCACTGCCATGTCACAAAGCCATCATGCTGTGAGGAAGCCTAGGCCACGTGGAAATAAGTAAGACAGAGTTTTCATGTGACTAACATGTGGGGGAAAATAAAGGACTTTTTTGTGGAGAAATTTCACAAAGCAGGTCAATTGTTGAATATTTAGGGAACAATGTCATAAAGAACTTCTTAGCACATGGCATTGTCTATAGACTTTGAATGTATTTGACTATTATGTAAATAGTTATCTGATTTCAATGTCTCAAATAGGAATAAGAAGTCAAAAAATACACTTGATTTTAATTATGTAATGGTTGTTCAAACCACACAACTCAGGAACAGAGGCTCCCAGGGGTTTTCAACCAAAAGTAGGGAATGAAATCGTTTTCTTCCCCCTCTGAATTGAGACCATTTATTGAACCACCTACGCAACTTATCTTTCTCCCAGCCTGTTTCCTCTATTCTTTTTCTTATTGCTGACAAGACCATCCATTAAGCACACAAATAATAAATGTTGATTGAAGAGATAAATGAAACTCCCTTGCACACTGACAGGTGCTCTCCCAGGTGCTAGGATTATACCCCTGAATAGTCAATTACTCTTATTCACAAGGAACCTCATTTTAGCAAATTGTTAAATATCCCCCCCGCCTTTGTTTCCCAGCTGAATTTATTTTGGAGATTTTGTCTTTCTTTGGATTGCCTTATTAGCTCTTTCAACTCTTTCCTTGAGAGTATTTCAACATTTCATGACAACCCAGTTTTCTCTACCCCCCCAAAAAATCTCAGTAGAATCAGCAAAGATTTCTTCTACATTAAATTCATAAACTGATAAAAAGATTTTTAATTTTCCCTGTTTAGAATATACTTGGCTTTATGGGATGATAAATTTAAATTTTTAGACAAATAAAGTCTTTTTTAAAGTATCTATTTCATTATATCTAAAAATCCAAAAAAGTAAGCAATATGGTCATAAAGATTAATTAAAAACAATTCTTTATAACATGCTGCAACAACTGAGACCATCACCACAAAAATGTGAGATTATAAGATTTTAGCCTTCTACTGATCATACTGTATAGATTAGTAAAATATTTTCATTTTAACCCATACCATGTTAAAATGGTCAAGAAAAGGAACACCTAAATGTAAGAGAATGTCATATTTTTACTGCTTTCAAAGAATATAAGAAATATGATGGTTTGTCTTCATATGAAGTATAATTTAGAAAGTTAAGTGAAAAATCTTTCAAAACAACCATTTGAGCTCAGTAAAGTTTCAGGATACAAAATTAACATACAGAAATCAGTAGCATTCTTATATATCAATAATGATCTAGCTGAGGACCAATTCAAGAAGGCAATCTCATTTATAATCACTACCAAAAAAAATACTTGCAAACATGGTTAGTCAAGGAGGTGAAAGATCTTTTTAAAGAGAACTAAAATACACTGACTAAAGAAATCACAGAAGACACAAATGAAAAAACATAATCTTCATGAACTGGAAGAATCAATACTGTTAAAATGATCATATGCCCAAAGCAATTTACAGATTCAGTGTAATCACCATTAAACTACCAACATTAATTTTTACAGAATTTGAAAAACCAATTCTAACATCCACATGGAACAAACAAAAAACTTGAATAGCCAAAACAATCCAGAGCGAAAAAACAAAGCTGGAGACCTCAAATTACCTAATTTCAAATTATACTTCAAGGCTATGGTAACCAAAACAGCATGGTACTGGTGCCAAAATAGGCACATAGATTAATGGAACAGAATAGAGAATCCAGAAACAAAGCCAGTACCTACAACCAACAGATCTTTGACGAAGTCAGCAAAAATATCTTCTGGGAAAATGACACCTTTTTCAATAAATAGTTCTGGGAAAACTGGATAGCTGTATGCAGAAGAATGAAATGAACCCATACGTCTTACCATATATATATATAAAACTCGATATGGATTAAAACCTAATGGTAAAACAGGAAACTATAAAAATCCAAGAAGAAAACCTAGAAAAAAACCGTTCTAGACATAGGCCTAAGCAAAGACTATGTAAGCAAACTCTCAAAAGTAAATGCAACAAGGCCAAAAGTAGACAAATGAGACTTATAATTAAATTTTAAAAAGTCTGCATAGCAAAGCAAACAATTAACAAAGTAAACAGACAACCTACAGAAAGGAGAAACATATTTGCAAACTATGCACCTGACACAGGACTGATATCTAAAAGACTCTATCTAGAATCTATAAGGAACTCAAACAACTCAACAAGAAAAAAAAAAAAAACCATTAAAAAGTGGGCAAAGTACATGATCATTTTTAAAAAGAAGACATTCCAGCGGCCAACCAGCATATGAAGAAATGCCCACTATCACTAATGATCAGGTAATTGCAAATAGAAACCACAATGAGATACCATCTTACATGAGTTAGATGATTGACTATTGTTTAAAAAGTCTAAAAGCTAGTGAGGATGTGGAGAAAAGGGAACACTTATACACTGTTGGTGGACATGTAAATTATTACAACCTCTGTGAAAAATAGCATGGAGATTTCTTAAAGAACTAAAAATAAAACTGCCATTCAATCCAGCATTCCACAGCTGGGTATATGTCCAAATATAAAGAATCGTTATATTAAGAAAAGATACCTGCACTTATATGTTTATTGAGGCACTATTCACGATAGCAAAGACACGGAATCAACCTAAGTGTTCCTCAACAGAGAACTGGATAAAGAAAATGTGTTATAAAATACACCAAGGAATACTACTTAGCCATAAAAAAGAATAAAATTGACCTGGTGGGGTGGCTCAGCCTGTCATCCTAGCACTTTGGGCGGCCAAGGCGAGAGGAATGCCTGAGCTCGGGGGGTTCAAGACCAGCCAGGGCAACATGACGAGACCCCATCTCTACAGTAAATCACAAAAACTAGCTCGGTGTGGTGTTGTGCGTCTGTAGTTCCAGTTACTTGAAAGGCTGAGGCAGAAGGATCGCCTGAGCCCAGCAGGTTGAGGCTGCGGTGGCCGCGAGTGTGCCACTGCACTCCAGCCTGGGTGACAAGAGTGAGACTCCAACTCAAAAAAAAAAAAAAAAAAAAAAAGAATAAAATGATGTCCTTTGCAGCAATATGGTTGGAGCCAGGGGCCATTATCCTATGTGAAATAACTCAGAAACAGAAAGTCAAATATCTCATGGCCTCGCTTGTAAGTGGGTGCCAAAAAATGGGTGCATGTGGACATAATGAAATAATAGACATTGGAGACTACGAAAGATGGAGGGCAGAAGGGGTGAGGGTCAAAACAGGACCTGCTGGGCAAAATGTTCACTGTTCAGGTGATGGGTACACTACAAGCTCAGACCCAGACTGCACCACTGCACAAAATGCACACATAAGAAACCTGCACTTATACTCCCTAAATCAGTAAAAATGAAAGTTTTAAAAACGCAGTTTGTGCTTTTTACAATCTTTGTAAATACAGTAGGAAAAGGATATTTCTAGAGAAGGTAATTTCTTATGAATTACATTCTCAGAGTGGGCAGGCTTCAAGCACGCTCTGCCCCTGTGGCGAAAAACCAAAATAAAAAGCGTTCCGTAAACTGTTTGAGTGGATTCCTATGCTGCGCGACAACAAAATAGATGCATAATTTTGCTGAAATGACATAGTTAGTGGTGTCATGAATTTAATCGTAGGAGGGTTAGGACCGTCAGCAGCCAAGGCCCAGATGCTGGAGCAAGTTACTAAACCTCTCTGTAGATGAGATCGCAACATGGACTGCCCTATAGGGTGGGAGTGGGGGTGAAATCTGGCACACTGAAAGGGTCATTACTAAGGATGAAGTCATTCTTTTCGTTTGTGTTCATTGTGATATAGTAAAACAAAATTTCAGTGCCACTCATTTGGTACACAGAAATCTCATTTCTCCAGAAGATGTTAAGAGTTTTGTACATAAGCTTTTTTTTTTAATTAATTTTTGTGTGTGGCAGTTTTTAATTTCCAGCTGTACTTGCAATTCTACACCTCTCTCTTTCTCGCTTTTTCTCTATGGATGTATTCTCTGACATCCTTTCTAACTTTTAATTTTCCATGACTACCTGTGCTCAATGACTTCATACCTAAACATGTGTATTACAGACTTTTTAACTTGGTCCGTAATATTTCTTGGAAATATTTTCCTAGATGGTCATTTTTTACTGGTGTGTAGGACTTTGACATACAGGTCTTTTTCATAAACCATTTCAACTATGATTTTTCTCCACCTATTCTTTAAAGGCTATGTAACAATGATGAATTTTGGTTGCCATCATCTCCAGGCGTGACGTTACTCTATCATTCCACCATTTTCTAAGAGATGGTCTTTGGGGGGAAAAATGTTCAACTGGTCCTAGAGCCCTTTAAACTGCTGATGGCACACCACGTTTCAGCTTGCTGATCCAGTCGTGCGAGCCCACACGTGAAGACAGAGGAGTCAGCGACTATTCGTGGCAGGTTTTTCTCGTTCTTTTTCATGCTCTTCTTCATTGGTGGTGAGTAGTTGTGGAAAATGTCAAAATTTAGGCCGCTCTTGAACGTTTAGGCCGTGTGTGTGTGTCTATGTGTGTGAAAACCAATTTCTCTCATCCTAAGTATCTGTACATCATCTAATCAACATCCCTTTAAATCTCGGCTTGAGATGGAGTAAATGACTTGTGCCCAAGGTCTTACTGTATGTGAGGGATACCTATTGTTTGGATCACGTGCACCTCCCTGCTTCTGGCAGCAGGACTTCCTCTTTTCTAACCATGTGATTCTCCTAGCACCTTCCATGTGCTTCTGCAGCCACAGTTCCGTGGCCAGGGCCCACAAGCCACCCGATGTAGATCAGCTAGTATCTTCCCAGATTTTACGGACTAGGGGTTAAGATGGAAACAGGTTCCTGTATCCCAGCAGTAGAAACTAGAAAAGGTAAGACGCCAAAGCTGTGAGAGGCCCCGTTTGACACACACAGGAAGGCAATGTGCCATGAAGGGCGAAATGAATTTCACATAGGGCAACACTGATGGTGTCCTGATTGCGGCAAAGCTTCTAATGTTAGGGGCGCCGAGGCCCTGCTGCATCCTTGCCCTTTTTGTGGTGTGATTTGTGACCTCTCTTTTGGGTTCCAGTCGTCTCCTCCAAATCCCTCTTCGCTTGTTAAAGTAACTTGAACTGGAGTCACATGAACAATTGCCCAGAAGCCTGTAACAATTAATTTCCACTAGAGCAGATGGGGATGCCCTGCTGGCAGGGAGCATTTCACTTCTCTCAGTTTAATCATTTGTAGAACTTTTAATTTGCATTTACTCGATCACCAGTGAGGTAAGGTATTTTATGCTTATTAGTTATTTGTATTTCTTTCACAGATGCTGGTTAATATTTTTGTTTATTACCAGTTCACACCTTTGTTTAATTTTGTATGATTTTCTACATTTTCATATATAATTTCTGGTTATAAAAGCAATACTTGATCATTGTGGAATATTTATCAAACTCAGAAAAGTGTGAAGGAATATTAACTCTTTGATGAATGTCCTTCCCAAATGTTTTCTTTTCTTTTTTCTCCTTCCTTCCTTTTTTTTTTTTTTTGTAGAGATAGGGTCTCACTTTGTTGCCCAGGCTTGTCTCGAACACCTGACTCAAGTGATCCTCCCATATTGGCCTCCCACAGTACTGGGAGTTACAGGTGTGAATCACTGCACCCAGCCTGTTTTCTGTCCCAAACCACCTCTTTACTAAAAGTGTCACAAAACTGAGGTCGCACTGTATTTTCTGTGTTGCGACCTGCTTTGTAAAATCTTTAGGATTTTCTACAAATAAGATTATATTTTCTACGAACAGAGACCATTTAACCTCTTACTTTCCAAAGTGAATGCCTTTTATTTCTTTTTCTTTCCTAATTGCTCTGGCTAGGATTTCCTGTACTATGTCGAGCTGAAGGGATAAAAGCAGTCCTCCTTGCTTGGCTACTGATTTCAGAGGAAAAGCTTTCAGTCTTCCATTATTGAGTATAAGGCTGGCTGTGGGTTTTTCACATACGGCTTTGGATACGTTGAGCTCGTTTTCCTCCATTAGGCTGCTTTGCCTGCCGTAGCAAAATGTCATAAACGACGTGGCTGAATAAACAGAAATGTATTTTCTTCCAGTTCTGGAGGCTGGAAGTCTGAGATCAGGGGGCCAGTATGGTCAGGTTCTGGTGAGGGCTCTCTTCCTGGCTTGCAAACGATGCCTTCCAACTGTGTTTTCACATGGTGGCGAGAAGAGGCAAGCTCTCTGGTTTGTCTTCTTGTCAGGACACTAATACTATCACAAGGGCCTACCTTTATGTCCTCATGTAAACCCAATTATCTCCCCGAGGCCCCATCTCCAAATACTATCACATTGAGGGTTAGGTCAGCATCTGAATTTGGGGTGGGTGGTGGTGCACGATTCAGGGCAGAGCACCTTCTATTCCTCATTTATGGGGAATATCAAAGTTTTAATATAAAGATTTTCTCAAATGCTTTTTCCGCATCCATTGAAATGATCATTTTTTTCTTAGTTCCAGTCATGTGGTTTATGACAGTGATCGAATTTTAGATGTGGACCCATTATTGCATTCTAGAATAAGCCTCACCATGGTGTATAATCCTTATAATATGCTGCTGAATTTGGTTTGCTAGTATTCCACTGAGGAATTTTTTATCAGTGTTCACTAGGGATATTGATCTGTAGTTTTCTTGTATGTCTTTGCCTTACTTTGGTATCAGGAAAATACTGGCATCACAGAATGAGTTAGAAAGTGTTTTCTTCTGTTCAGTTTTTTTGGAATATTGAGAAGGATTGATGTTAGTGCTTTAATTACTGGGTAGAATTTACTAGTGATGCCATCGAGTTCAAGGCTTTTATCTGTTGGGATATTTTGTTTTATTACCAATTTAATTTTCTTACTAGTTATAGATCTGTTCAGATTTGTTATTTATTTGTGCTTCAAAATTGAAACACAAGTGTTTTGTGTTTCTAGGAATTTGTTCATTTTACCTATGTAATGCACTTTGTTAGCATACAGTTGTTCATAGTATTCAATGATTTACATCTGTAAATTTGGTAAATTTATATCTGTAAAGTTGGTAATACTATCTCCATTTTCATTTATGACATTACTAATTAAAGTCTTCTCTTTTTTTTCTTAGTTGGTCTAGCTAAAGTTTTGTAAATTTTGTTGATATTTTTGAAGAACCAACTTCATGGGTTTCATTGATTTTCTCTCTTGTGTTTTCTGTTGTTTTAGTCCGTATTTCTATTGTTTTTCTACTTTTCATTTCATTTACCTCAGCTGTTATCTTCATTATTTGCTTTATTCTGCTAGCCTTGGGTTTAGTTTGTGCTTCTTTGTCTAGTTCTTTAAGCTGTAAATGTAGTTGCTGATTTGAGATTTTTCTTGCTTTTTAATGTGTTCAATGCTATAAATTTCCCCTTTGCATTGCTTTTTGCTGCATCCCTTAAGTTTTAGTATGATGTGTTTTTGTTTTTATTTGTCTCCAAGTAGTTTCCAATTTCCTTTGCAACTGTTTCTATGATCCATTGGTTGGTTAAAATGTGTAATTTATCTCTACATGTTTGTACATTTTTAAGTTTCCCTTCTGTGGTTATTCATGTCTAACTTCCTCCCATTGTGATTGGAGAAGACACTTTGTATGGTATCTTTAAACCATTGAGATTTAACTTGTGGCCTAACACGTGGCTTGTCCTTGCACACACCGTTGAGAAGAATGTGTATTTTGCTGCTGGTGGATAGAGTGTTCTGTTACGTCTGTTAGATCCGCTTGGTTTATTGTGTTGCTAAATTTTTCATTTCCTTACTTATCTTTGGCTTGCTCGTTCTATCCATTACTGAAAATAGGTACTGAAGTCTCCAGCCATTAGTGTAGAGCTATTTCTTCCTCCAGTTCTGTCCAATTTTGCTTCAAACATTTTGATGATCTGTTATTAGGGATAAAATGTTTATAATGGCTATATCACCTTGCTGTATTGATCTCTTTGTCAATATAAAATTTCTTCTTCATCTCTTGTAAATGTTTTTTATTTACAGTTTATTTCCTGTGATATGAGTATAGCCACTCTGCTCTTTTCTGGTTACTATTTGCATGGAATTTTTTCTTTCATGCCTTTACTTTCATTTTATCTGTCTGGATCTAAAGTGACCCTTTTATAGATAGCACATTGTGGGATTATATTTATTTATTTATTTATTTTTACATATTTTTTATTTTAAAATTGTGGTGTACGGTTAAGGGTCAGGTATTCAAATATGCATTGTGCAGGTACCCTTGTTGATGAGGTGTGCCCCCTCCCCCCGTCCCTGGACAGATATTGACTACCGTTAATCTGTGGGATTATATTTATCCATTCTGCCAATTTCTGTCTTTTTTCAGAGTCTCGTTCTGTCACCCAGGCTAGAGTGCTGTGACACAATCATGGCACACTGCAACTTCGACCTCCTGGACTCAGGTCGTCCTCCTGCCTCAGCCTCCAGAGTAGCTAGGACCACAGAGCACAGGCGTGTGCCACCATGCCTGGCTAATTTTTAATTTTTTTTTTTTTTTTTTTTGCAGAGATGAGATCTGCTATGTTATGGAGGCTAACCTTGAAATCCTGGGCAAGCAATTCTTCCTCCTCAGCCTCCCGAAGTTCTGAGATTACAGGTGTGAACCACCATGCCCAGCCTCATTCTGCCAATGTCTGTCTTTTGATTGAAGAGCTTAATCCATTTTTATGTAAAGAAATTGCCGACAAAAAAGGACAAAAGGACTTACTTCTGTCATTGTGCTATTTGTTTTCTATATACCTCACAGCTTTTCTGTTTCACATTTCCTGCATTACTGCCTTCCATCTTGTTTAGTTGATTTTTTGCCTTGAAACATTTTAATTCTCTTCTCATTTCTATTCTATAACTACTTCCTGTGGTTCCTTGGGATTACCTTTAATATCCTAAAGTTATAAGTGTATGCACGCTTAACTTCAATAACATATAGACACTCTGTTTCTTTACAGTTCCAAGCCCGCTCCTTTCAGTTATTGACGTCACAAAATTTTATCTCTATATGTTGCTTCAAAAACAAACTTATAATTAATTTCTTTATACATTCGTTTCTTAAATTATGCAGAAAACAAAATGTGGATTTATAAACCTAAGTTATAGTCACACTGACTTTTACACTAATTGTTTTGTTTTAAAATGATCTCTTGAATTATGTAGAAAAACAAAAAAAACAGAGTTACAAATCATTGTTATAAGAATACTAGCTTTATAATTACCCTTTCATTACCTTTACTAAGATCTCTATTCTGTCACATGCTTGGAACTACTGTCTAACATTCTTTCATTTCAACCTTCAGGATTTCCCTGGCATTTTTCTAAGACAGGTCTAGTGGTAAACTTTCTGAGCTTTTGTTCATCTGGGAATATGTTGATTTCTCCCTTCTTTTTTTTTTTTTTGAGTTGGTGTCTCACTCTGTGACCCAGGATAGGGTACAGTGGCATGATCATGGTTCACCACAGCCTCCAACTCCTGGGTTCAGACAATCCTTCCACCTCTGCTTCCTGAGTATCTAGGACTACAGGCACGTGCCACCACACCTGGCTAATTTTTCTTGTTGTTGTTGCCCAGGTTGGTCTCGAACTCCTGGACTCAAGTGATCCTCCTGTCTCGATCTTCCAAAGTCCTGGGCTTGCAATTTTCCCCTCACTTTTGAAGGACAAGCCTGGCTGTTATGAGATTCTTGGTTTACAGAAAGAAAGGGATTGGCCCATTAAATCCCCCGCAAGTTGCTTCAGGCCTAAGAGGGAGGGTACACCAATGGCTCCCTGCCTCTCTACCAACACCTTGATGACCAGAAGTCGCAAAAATCAGACTCATGTTATGTGGTGGACTGGGTCTTTTTTTGCCCACCCTGACTCCCACAAGCTATAAGCAAGTTGCTTCAGGGACGTATGCACAGATGCTGGCCACAGGGCTGGGAGGCAGAAGATGGGTCGCTACAGCAGAAATTGATTCAAATTCACCACAATTTACTGTCCAAGTCTTTCCCTGAAAGTTGCAAGCCTTCAAGAGAATCTCAGCCTCCAAAATAGTTACAGAAAGCAGGTTCTCCCAGTGCAATCGTTGTCTGAGTGGGGAAACAGTTTCTGATGGTTCCTACGGCACTATTTTCCCAGTCTTCCTTCCTTAGTTTTTAATGCGGTCTGTACAATTTGTTTAAAACATTTTTCTGACTTTTTAAAATGTGTTAGGCAATTTTTGATGTATAGATTTTATAAAATGATGTATATGCAAGGTATTTTCTATTCGGTTTCTTTCACTGATTTTAACCTTTTTTATTATTTTAATTTTATTTTTTATTTTCGATTCAGGGGGCGCACATGCATGGTCACTGCATGAACACACTGTGTAGTGGTGAGGATTGGGTCTCAGGGGACCCATTCCCCAGAAGTGAACATTGTGCCTGTAGATAGCTTTTGAACCCTACACCCTCCTCCCCTCTTCGCTTATTGGGGTCCCCGGTGTCTATTATTTCCATCTTTGTGACTGTTTAGCTCTCACATAGGAGCGAGAACATGCAGTATTTGATTTTCTGTTTCCAAGTCAGCTCACTTAGGATGAAGGGCTCCAGCTCCATTCATGTTGCTGCAAAGGACGTGATTTCATTCTTTTTTACGGCTGCATAATATTCCATGGTGAGTGTATGTATGTGTATACATATAAATTACACATTTTCATGATCCACTGATTGGCTAATGGGGATTTAGGTTGATTCCACATCTTTGCAATTGAGAATTGTGCAGTGATGAACACAAGTGCAGGTGTAATTTTTATATAACAATCTCTATTCCTTTGCGTAGATACTTAGTAGTGGGATTGCTGGATCAAATGGTAGGTCTACTTTTAGTATTTGAGTAATCTGCATACCACTTTCCAAAGAGGTTGTACTAGTTTGCTTCCCACCAATAATGTATAAGTGTTCCCTTTTTCCACGTGCACCCCTGCATCTATTGTTTTTTGACTTTTTAATAATGGCCAGTCTGACTGGTGTAAGGTGGTATCTCATTGTGGTTTTAATTTGCATTTCCCTGATGATAACTGATGTTCACAATTTTTTAATATGCTTGTTGGCCATTTGTATATCTTCTTTTGAAAGGTGTCTGTTCATGCTGTTTGCCCACTTTTTTTTTGAGTTGGGAGTTGCACTCTGTTGCCCAGGCTGGAGTGCAGTGGCACCATTCACGGCCACTGCAGCCTCGACCTGCTGGACTCAGGTGATCCTTCTGCCTCAGCCTTCCAAGTAGCCAGAACTACAAGTGTACATCATCACACCCGGCTTACTTTTTTATTTATTGTAGAGACGAGATCTCACCAAGTTGTCCAAACTGGTCTCAAATTCCTGAGCTCAGGCAATCCTCTTGCCTCGGCCTCCCAAAGTGCTGAGATTACAGGCTTGAGCCACTGCACCTGGCCTGTTTGTCCACTTTTTAATGAGGTTATTATTATTTTTTCTTGCTAATGTGTTTGAGTTCTTTGTAGATTCTAGATATTGGTCCTTTGTCAGATGCATAGTTTGCAACTGTTTCATCATTCTGTAGGTTGTCTGTTTACTCTTTTAATTGTCTCTTTTGTTGTGCAGAAGTTTTTTAAAAATTTTAATTAAATCCCATTTGTCTGCTTTCGACTTTGTTGCATTTGCTTTTGAGGATTTGGTTACAAATTATTTTGCCTTGGCCAATGTCCAGAAGAGTTTTTCCTAGATTTTCTTCTCAGGTTTTTATAGTTTCCAGTGTGATGTTTAGATTTTAAATCCATCTGAAAAATGTATACACCTTTTAAGAGATGTTATTTATGTATTAGTTATCTAAATTGAACTAAATTATGGTCACATTGTGTAGGATGATGTCGC
>CAUYQG010134852.1:0-25908 GCA_963574415.1 Tarsius wallacei | reverse complement strand
TGTTTTGCTAAATATAACAGTAATTCAGATAATTTTTTTCTAATGCCTATGAGTTGAAGACTCAGATTTTTTTCTTAAAATAAGTGAGCACCCTGCTTTGCCCCCACAGTTGTGTGAAAATATACTAGTAAAATATTACTTATAAATGAAACAGGCTTTTATTTAAATAATCTCTGTAGCAGGGAATACTAAAATTACTACCTCCATTTAGCATTGTTTTGCTAGATAGAATGTTAAAGTGAACCATATGTGGCATTAGACCAGTACTTAGCTAACCTGAGAACACGTTCATGGCCAATAGAAGGGTCCAACTTTCTCTGATGGTGGCATATCTCCCCTGGGAAGTCACGGGCCGAGGAGGCAGGAGTTTCCCTCTGAGCTTTCAGGTGACCTGTCCCCATTGTGACTGGCATCAAGTCCCCGCTGGTCCCTCCCTACCCTTCGCTGCCCAGTGTTGGAGTGTCCACGGATCTGCATTTATGCCCTGCCATGAGTGAACAATGAGCCAGTGGCCTCCAGTCCCTTCCCACGCTCCCTGAACGCTCGTACCTGCTTCCTTAGTGATGGGCAGTCCTCCCTGGACCTGTGTGTATGGCTGATTCCACCCTGCTCCTCCCCCAGGCCCCTCCCACCCTGGCTGTCACTCTACCCTGTGCCTCCTGCTCCAGACCGACCCTTCCCCCCTCACCATGTCCCAGTACACACAGGAATCTAAAACTTGAGGAGGGGGGCATGGACCTAGAAACAGAAGCCAAACAATGAGAAAGAGGCCCGCAGTATATTATGACCCATCCGTTCTTGCAGGTGGGCCATGACAGCTACGTGACCCACCCAGTGCTTTCCAAAGTGCATTCCACATGATTCTGCAGGTTGATTAAATAATACTTAGAAAAAGAAGTCGAAGTAAATCCATGTGTTGTGGATAAAGCAGCATGAGCGCTTCCCGTGAGATCTCCTCTTGAGTCCAGGAGCAGTCCTTTCTTCGAGAGGCAAAGCATGTCCATGTCACACGAGCATTTCTGCAATGTTTCTGGGCCAGCGCTGAGCTGTGGCTCAGGCTGAATGGCTGGGATTTGCCCATGCCTGGACGGCCCGGGCCTCACCTGCAGTCATTAAATTGATTTAGTCTAGGTCCACTGGCTGTGTTTTAATGCAGCTTAGCTGTAAAAATACAAGGCTCCATTGTATAATACAGGCAGTCATTGTTATTTTTCTAGGCCTTTCAGTGTAAAAAATGTGTCTGTTTGCCTTCCCCTATGACCTAAAAAAAGAGAGCTCCGTTACAGAGTAGCAGGACACCCTGGGAATGTTGGTTTTGGAAGGGCCCCTCGGAATACCATAAAAACCTGGCAGTGTGGTTCGGTACAAGTGCAGAGATACACGTGTGCATCTCAGGGTCCTTTATTATCCTTCCTTTTACTTAAGTGCTGGGGTGAGGAGTGACCACATGAAGAGTCTGAAAAGGCTGTGGTTCTGATGGTGGTCTGCTGTGGCCAGAGAGGGCCTTTCTCGGCAGCCAGTTAGGATAGAGGCCCAGCAAGTGGGCACACTCTCTGGTGCCCAGAGCCTAGGAAGCCACGCTAAATATACCGAGCCCAAGACCGCCCAAAGCAGGCCAGATGCTTGGCTGGTCAGGGCGTTTCCCATTGCTTAGGGCCACTCAGGGCCACATGTCCGGCAAGAGACTGGGGAGTCCAAGGTTTTCTTTTCTCCTTTTTTTTTTTTGGCTTGTGGACATTGGTAGCCATTTCTTCGTCTCTGTTGACCTGTGGGTTTCTCCAGGGCGGTTCTGTTTAATCCCAGGAGATGCTAGATGAGTCCCTCACGGGAAATCACCACACGGCCGCACTTTTTGTCCTAGGCCGGTTTTGTCCTAGGCCTGCTTTTAGGCTATTCTTGAAGGCCCAGGAATACTCAGGCACCTCCCCAAGGGCAGCTCTCCAGCTGAGGATGCTTAAGTGCTTCAGTGAACACAGGAGAGAGGCTGTGTCCCTCTCCTGCCTGTCACTCACCCAGTGTGGGTTTCTGAGGTGGTCTTCTGGAAGTATCGGTCACAGTTGTACCGTCAGTGGCTCTGAAGTCTCACAGGCCTGGGTTAGAATGTGACCTGCCACATCCTGTCGGTGTGAACTCTAGCAAGTTACCTTTTGGGACATCAGTGTCCTCAGACATAAAGTAAAGAATCATGCAGACCTTCAAGGGGTTGCTGTGAAGACTGAATCAGACAACAAATGCAAATAGCCTAGTAGGTAGTAAGTACTCAGTAAAAGTTAGCTGCCATGTTCACTGTGATGAAAATCCTATTGCTCTGAAAATCCTGACCTGTCTCGTGCCCGGTGCTGTGAACACAAAACCCCTAGTGACTGTCAGTGATGCTACTCTCCCCTTAATCCTTTACATTTAAAAGTTGGGCTTCAGAAAGACCTCCCTTTTGAAGACTGAGCTGTTCATTTTGGCTCTTTTCTTGTCTCTGGCTCCTTATACTCTAGAAGGTATTAGTTTCTTTCCACTAAAATTGGTGCCAGTGTGCTCTCATGCTTAAGGGCCTTTTAGTTGTCAGTCAAGTTCAGCAAGCATCTGTCAGGTGCCTTCTGTGTGACGGGTACCACCAGACCCGAGGCTCTGAGCTGACGAACACAAGGTTCTGCCTTCTAGAGGCCTTGAGTCCAGGGTGGTGTAGACATGTCAAAAGTCAGCCAAAACACAGAGTGTACATGGCATTAACTATGGCAGGTATGAGGCGGGCACAGGGGTTTAGCCATAAGGAAGAATGACATCCCATCATCTGCGGTAGCACAGATGGCCCTGGAAGTCGTCGTCCCAAGGGAAGTCAGCCAGGCACAGAAAAACAAATGTCCCGTGATCCACTCAAATGCAGGGGCTGAGGGAGTGGGTCTCGTGGAGACAGAGGGTAGACTGGTGGTTACCAGGGTCAGGAGGAGAGGGGAGGGGTGCAGATGTACAGAGTCACAGAAGAAACAGGACCCAGTGTTGATAGACTCATGGGCGATCACAGCTTGTTGAATCAAATGTCCATCTCAGAACAGCTAGAAGGGGACAAGTTGGCTATTTCTAGAATAATGAAAGATAAGTATTTAGGGTGACAGATATCACAGTTACACCAACCTGACCTTTATAAATAAGACTGTATTAAATGATCACGTGTGTGTGCGCGCACATGTGCATGCATGCGTATGTATACATGCATACATATACAGATGCATAGGAAAGCTAAGATAGGTTGCCCTGACCTGCCCAGGGAGGTGGGTGTCTTCCCCAGGGGCATGGGCACTGTCCCTGAGGGGGGTGGTGTCATGGACAGCAGATCCACTCCTCTCTAGGAGGGAGGAGCAGATGGAGTACAGGGAGTGTGCGGGGGTGGCGTTTCCAGAGCACGTCGGGTAGCCCCATCAGAAGAGTGCGTGTGGGCCTTTGGCATCCAAGGCTGGTGGACTGCAGAGCTTGTGTGCCCTGTGAGATCTGGGACTTGCCCTATGGGCTATGGTGGGTCCCGCAGGACATCCAGCAGACCCTTCCCCCCATTAAAGAACCACTTGTCTCCTCTAGGACGTGCACAGGCACCGTCTTCCGCCCAGGGTTGTCCGCAGTGTGTACCCGGTGTTGCACAGCATCCAGCCCCCAAGAGCGCTCCTGTGTGTCTCTCACAGTCCCCAGGGGACCAGCCCCCTCTGACCTCGGTCACCACACATTCGTGTTGTCAGTTTCAGGCTCCGCTTGGCTATTGGTGCTCTCTTTCTGGCTTTCTTCCTTCAGCACACTGTGAGCCCCATAGGTGGCACATGGAGCCATGGCTTTGCATGTTGTATGGTTTTGCCTTGTATAAAGGTGCCTCTGGGGTGCATTGTTCACCTTCAATTACCTGAAAGTGGACACAATGGACTTCCACTGTCATCCAGCCCTCTGCAAAATGCGCGTTGTGTGGGCCTCGGTTACCTTCTGGGCTCTAAGGTGGGACTGTCCCACTGTGTTACCTGAGGAACAGGCTTGTTTAGGAGCTGGGCGTCTGAGAGCCTGCATATCTCATGTGAAGATGGCTCAAGGCATTCTGGTTAGTCAGGCCAAGTCTGTTGTCCTGTTACTCTTAGACCCCATGGCCTCTGACTCACCATTAACCTGACTATTGAGAGCTTACTAGGACAGCTGTGGGGCATGTGACGAGAAGTTTGGGACAAGCAGTCCAGAGTCTGCCATGATCCAGAGGGCTGAAAAGACTCTTTTCTTTCCCTCCCCCCTTTCCTCCCTCCCTCCCTCCCTCCCTTCCTTCCTTCCTTCCTTTTCCTTCCTTCTTTCCAAAAGTGACAATTAATCGTAGAACTGAAGCATGAGCAAGAACTCACTGGGAAGAAACGTGCAGAGGCCAGAAGATGAAGAAAACCCTCAGAGTTCCAGAAACTAAAAGAAAGGAGGTGCATCTGGAATGAAGTGGGGAAGGGCAGTGAGGGGTGAAGCTGACCCTAGAGACTCAGGGTGACCTCACCACATGAGGGCTCAGGACCCTGAAGGACTTGGACCTCATTGATAAAAACAGGGCAGAACCTCCCACAGGCTCTAGAAGTAGAATCGTATGCTGTGTTCTCATTTCTAAGCTAATTAGATTCCAGTTGCTCTTTTATTAAAAGAAAGGTGGGCTGGTGCTGATGGTGGGGCCTGTGGAAAGTTGCTCTAGTTGAAGCCCGGTCATGTTCTCCACTGGCCTCCTCTCATGTGGGAACGCGTTCAGATCTTTCCTGTGTCTTGTCTTCCTCGTCTCCGGACTTTCAGCCCTTCTTTCGCCTTGACTGAAATGTGGGGGCAAGTACCCAGCAGGACTGACTTAACATCCTTGCCTTCTTCTCTCATCAAAGTCTTATCTTCTTGGTGTAAGCCTCTGGATTTTAACCGGGACGAGTTAACAAGGCCATGTCACTAGTCTACCTCAGTGCCATCAGCTCTGCTTACATCCAGGCTAAGAAGCGATTTGATGATGTGAGCCATTGGATTACTCAGAGTAATTAGTCATAGCCCCTGTAATAAACCCCAGATTAGGAAGCAGCTTCACCTAATACCTTATTTCTCACTCCAGCTGAGCACGGTGGCCCATGGCCCCTGAACCAAGACCTGTGGCCTGGGCTGTTTCCACAGTGGCATCTTCAGCTTCTGGCTACACTGTGGGGGAAGGGTAGCTCTAGCCTGGGGGGAAGGGGCAGAGGTGAGACAGGGATGTCCTACTGCTGGTCCCTGAGGGGGCTGCTCACTTCTGCATGCCTCGGAACTGGCTGGAAGGGAGTCTGGCAGGCGTCTCCCTGAGTACCAGGAAGAAGTGTGGGGTCTCTCTGAGCCGCCGCCACAGCCATGGAAAGTTGGAGGCCATGAAAAGTTGCAGAAGTGCTCAGTGACTCTGTGAAGTGTGTTTCCTCATTTGTTTCTGCAGCAGGCCTTCCTGGAGGCTATGCCACACCGCCACGAGGGATGCAGCGGGGACAAGTTAGACTTGGCCTCCACCCTTGCGGGTCTTACAACACAGCGGATACAGCAGAAATGAAGCAACCAGTGATTAATTTTTCATGATAAAAGTGTGATGAAGGCCACAAAGGGAACTCGCCAGTGGGATGAGAGTACGTGGGGGCCTAACCTCAGCCACACATGTCCAGGGAGGCCTCCTCGTGGAAGGGATCAAGGGCCCCACACCTGGTGGAGGACAAACGTGGGGTCACAGGAGACGTGGATGGCTTGAGAGAGGCAAGACAGCCAGGAGTTCCAGGAGCTGAAGGAAGGAGGGTAGACGGGAGCCTCTGCCCCAGGGCCGGGTGTGGAAATAAAGCATCTGGGGAGAAAGCGGAGGAGCCTGGGAGGGCCAGGTAGGCCCATCTAGGATTCCAGAACACCAGCCCGTGAGGTGGGTTGGAGTGAGGCTGGCAATGGCCCATGATTGTCTGTGTCTGTGGAGCTTTCCTGGGCTTTGTTCTTGTTCCAGAACCTCCTGCCCTGAGGGTAAAACATGTAGGCTCCGGTGGGGAACTGGGGCTTCCCAACCAGGCACTGAGATATTGCCTGTGTCGTCAAAGTAGGAGAATCGAGGTCAGCCCCAAACATGTGACCATCTCGAGATGCTCCTCGTGGCCCCTCTGCTTGCTGGCTGGGCCCAGCCAGTCCCCACGTCCTTGAGTCAGACATTGCCTTGAGGTTTCCCAAGTTCAGATGTGGAGGGCAGCAGCCTCAGCTGCCTGGGCCTGTGAGTGCATCCAGCCAGCCCCTCATCGCCCACTGCTGTGGGGTAGGGCTCCCTGGAGAGCTTGCTTCTTTTAAGTGCTCAAGAATGGCTTGTTTTTTAAATTAATGTTTCTTTTTTAAAAATATATGTATTTATTATAGAGTTGTAGGATACAAGTGAGGATCTACTACGTAAAGTGTTTTTAGGATTTTTTATTTTTCTGATTTCAAGAGTGGCCATAGAAACAATATTAAAGACAGAATTTATGAGCAAAAAACTCCTTACCTCTGTTAACATGTTCGTACATCATATTAGTGGACACACATCGGAACACCTTCTATTGAGTCTTCTTTTTTAGCCTCTCCCTCCTTTAATAGGAATAAATATTTGCTGGTTGAGTGAACAAATATATGAATGAATATATGTCAATCAGAGAACTGTAAAAAGTCTGAAAAGCCAAGAATACAAATCAAAATGACCCCAGATAGAGGAACAACAGCAAAGTGACCCATGACCCCTCATCTGAGTGACAGTGTTTTGCCTGTGCGATTTTACACACTTTTATGGCCTTTTTCCTAACATAGTTGACTGACTTTTCTGATATGAGGTAGTCAATATCATTATCAGAAGTTTTAGAGAGACTGAGATGTGCTGGGTGGTGTCTGGCAGGATCCACCATTCCCGCTGCTGTCCCCTGCTTCTTCACAGCTGCCACCTCTTGCTCATTCATATGCCATTCCAGCATTTGGGAGTAAGGAGAGGGCAACCGATGGCAGTGAAGTGTTGTGGCTTACAGCACCAGGAGGCCAGTGTGCTTGGTGTGAACCAGCTCTGCAGTGTGAGCTCTAGCCTCACAGTGTGAACCCCAGTCCCATGGTGTGAACCCAACTCCACGGTATGAACCCCAGCCCCATGGTGTAAACCCCAGCTCCACAATATAAACCCAGCTCTGCAGTGAACCCCAGCCCCATAGAGTGAACCCCAGCTCTGCAGTATGAACCCTAGCTTCATGGCATAAACCCAGTTGTGCAATGTGAGACCCAGTTCTACAGTGTGAACCCCATCCCTGTGATGTGAACCCAGTTTCACAGTGTGACCCCAGCCCCACAGTGTGAATCCCAGCTCCACGATATCAACCCAACTCTGTGGTGTGAGCCCCAGCCCCACAATGTGAACACCAGCCCTGTGGTATGAACCCAGCTCTGCAGTGTGAATCTCAGCCTTGCAGTGTGAACCCCAGCTCTGTGGTATGAACCCAGCTCTGCAGTGTGAACCCAGCTCTGCGGTATGAACCCCAGCTCAGCAGTGTGAACCCCAGCTCTACAGTGTGAACCTCAGCCCCACAGTGTGAACCCCAGGCTCACAGTATGAACCCCAGCTCCATGGTGTGAACCTCAGCCCCGTGTTGTGAACCCCAGCCACATAGCGTGAACCACAGTTCTGCAGTGTGAATCCCAGCTCCATGGTGTTAACCCCAACTTTGTGGTATGAACCCTAGCCCCATGGTGTGAACCCCAGCTTCATGGTACGATCTCCAACTTCATGGTGTGAACTCCAGCCCCATGTTGTCAACCCGAGCTCTGCAGTATGAACCCGAGCTCTGTGGTGTGAACTCCAGCTCCTCAGTGTGAACTTGTACACAGTTTTTAGCCTCTGCAGACTGACCTTCAGGGCCCTTGCAAGGGTTAAATAAATGAGTACAGGGTCTGGAGAGTGCAGAGCCATGTGTGGCACGGGGCATGCACTGTGCAAGCATTTGTTGTTGCCACCGTCTTTACCGTTGCTACCATAATCCACACCTGAGTCCCCCCTCCTCATCTCCCTGCCTCAAGGCCACACATATGCCAGACAGAGCTCCATGGCACTAGCCCTCTGATGGCAAAGCTGGCAACATTCTTGGCATTCACTATACACTTTTGCCCTTCCTGGTAAATTCCAGACTCAGAAGGTTGAAATGTGTTGTCAGCAGGAAAGTGCCCTTCCTGCTGGAGAGACACATATGCAGTCTCCTGTGTGAATTGGTGGAGCTGATGGGAATAGGGGCGATCTCCTCACTTATCTCAGGACCCGACTGTGAGTCTTGTCCACCCTGGGACAGAACCATGCTGTGACATGCCGACAGGAAGGAAGCACTGATGTTTTCACACCCACAGTTGCAAGTAATGGTGTTACCACTGAAAGAGTGAGATGACTTCTGAAGCTAGTGAATGTCTTTCTTAAGGGATATACACACATACCCAACCCTCAGTCACGTGCCACATGACCTCGTCCATTCTCAATGGCAGAGGCCATGTGGCTCTTTTCCTTGCGTGTGCTCAGCCTCACCTCAATTCTTATGCTTCACAGCATCTGGACCTGGGGTGCCCCCATTATTTACTTAGTTACTCACACTAGGCATCTCCTCTGATCACAATGCTGTTTCCCTGTGCACAAGTGTGGTAGGTGGATCAGTGTCACAGGATGTTGACATGGTCTGCATAGAACTGTAGTTAGAGCAGTTTGACTCCATAGAAACTCTGCACATACCAAGCCATGTGCAGTGATTGTACACCCCGCCAAGTGTGACACATTCCTTATGAAACCACCAGCTTCACCAGCACCTTCGTTCCCGTCACCGTCAGCAAGAACATCTTAAACAAAAAAAAACTATAGGAGGCCACATGAGATGTGGCATCACAGAAGGTTCTGGAAACAAGCCTCTGCCTTTGGGGATCCCACAGATGGTTGCATAAACCCTTCTAATTAGCATATTATTGACCCAATAATAGCTTCTTCTGAGAGATGTGTTTTGCATTCCAGTCCACCCATATGGCAGGGACATGCTGCTTCCAGACCACATATTAAAAGTCTTTATGAAAATGCGCATGGCATATGTCTAGTAGCAGATTTATAGACTGAATAGTCCCTGTGGTTTTCTTTTATTTTCTTCTTCACCAAATAAGGGAAATGAATAAACATTCAAAACCTGTGCAATTATTTAAGTTCAACAGGGGTTTTATCATTCATGAAAGGTTTTGTACCCACAAGTTTAGAATCTCTGTTTTCAGAATTCATTATCATTTTCCCTCTCAGTAAAGATCTTTCACAAAGTTTACCAGTGAGGTAGGAGACTTACCCTCACTGGTAAACTTGTGGGCGATGCTGAAGTCCTATCATGAACCCATACTAAGAGACAAAGAGTGAGAAGGGTGGCTTGGAAGAACTTAGTGTGGTTTGCAAGAAAGACGGGAAACCCAAGGAACAAAGATAATCATCACTGCACAGTGTAGAGCATTTTAAAGACAATTCTAACCATAGTAGTCAGAGCAAAGAAAAGCATCAATGTTCAACACTGCAGCACACTTGCCATCTTACACACTAGCAAGCTTCCTTGATGAAGCATATGGATTCTCAAATTGTTTCATTTTTATTGCATTTGTAGGAAATTAAATTTTGGCTTGAATGAACCCATCATATGAAACTGGGATGTGGTTAGAGAAAAAATATAAAATTCCAATGTAGATTGTTTATAAATAAAGGTCTTTCTTCAAATGGCTCACTTTACCGTATTTATTCATTAATTCTTCATTAATCCAGGACGACAGATGTTTGAGTCAAGCTCACCTCCCTCTTCCCATCCCCTGTGAGACACACCCTTTGGCGGTGACATGGGCTCAGTTAAAACATATTCCTTCATTTGATAACATGGATGCAGCAACAGCAACAGTGCTGGAAACAAAAGTCAGTGGGGAGAATGTCAGGACACGCCCACCCTGACTCCAGCCACACCCCACACTGTGCTCCCTGCTGCTAGAAGTGGATTGTTAGCAATGTGAAGTCACTACTGCCCGCTGGCAGTCACATCAGGAAGATGGGCACAAGCGAATCATGTAATAAGCAGCTCAAGACAGCATGAGTTTAAGTGTTACAGGAGCAATGCCACAGATAAATCTGGACACGGTTCAGAGCAAAAGAGACAGACGAAGGCAGTGAGAGGCAGGAGGAGCAGGGGTTGTAAGTCAAAAGGTCTCAGAGAGAGTCTTATTTTGACCACCTTGTGATACGGCCTTACATCTTCTCATGTCACTGAGCTCCAGTTTTCTTATCTGTAAAATGGGGTCAAAATGTCTTCTCTACACACTGTTAGGATGATGAAATGAGCTAACGTGTGGGCAGCCCCTGATGTGCAGGAGACCCCATGGCTGGGTGGCTCTGACTGGCTGTTGTGATCTATCAGGACAGGAATGGCAACCAGTTTTCTTGCAAAAGACATGCTTGACCTTGACGACACAAGGAAAGATTTGGTTGAGACCTTGAAAGAGAGGAGTGGTGAGAAGATTGTCTCGCTAAAAATCTGTCTTTAAAATGTGCTATTGAGTCTGATTAGAGAAGGCCTTGAAATGCAGGAAGAGAAGTTCCGATGACATTCCAAGGATAGTTGGAAGTCACCAGAAAATTTTGAGCAAGGAAGTCTTTGAAGAAATTGGTATTTGGAGGTTCTTGTTCTGATAGCGCTCATAACTGGATATGCAGACTGGATTGGAAATGAGAGAGTCAAGAACGAAGGGGGAGAAAGAGCATTTATTGACCCCATGTGGTATGGATGTGTTTTAGACCATGGCCTGTGAGCCAGTCTGTGATCCCAAATGGGTTCCCATAAAGGGACTGTCCATCTCTTTCTCTTTGATGAAATGGAAAGGGAGAGCGCAGAGAAGTTTTGCAGAACTCCATAGAGACTAGAATACAGCACCAAGCTACCATCCTGAGAGAGGCATGGTGCTGGTGAAAGGAAATCTCAGGGTTCAAGTTCCGTCTGAGGGAATGTTTTTATCAGTAGTGGAATACTATCGAGATGTTTTTTTCTGCTAACAACCTGGCATTTTCTATGTTCTTTCTCCCTCTCCTATTGCACTTAGAACTGATGGACAAGGCGCAGAGGCTTCAGCCATCAGGCACAATTGCTCCATAAAATTCTCCATGCAAATCTCTTTTCATTAAAACAAAACTGCCTTACAATGAAGACTATTTGAAACAGACTCTCCTGTGAACATTTGAACATCTGTAAGGAAATACACAGGAGCCCAATTATGAATTTGAGAGGTTGTATCCAAGAAAACCCAGTTGCCTTTCCAGCTGAGGACAGGCCCAGGGAGAGGTACCTTCCTTCTGGCAGACATCCTGGCCCATGGAGCCTTCTCAGACTCACGAAGGGTCTGCCAGCCGCAGGGGGCTGGGCTTCTCCTGCTGGACTCCAGTGACTGCCAGTGAATAGCTCAGTAAATCAGAAAACAGAACTATTTCAAGATGCGTGTTCATTCTTCTTTCAAAAGTATCTGTTCAACATGTTGTTCTTATTAAGGAAAACTCTAAAAACCATGTGGCTCTTCAAGAGTCAATTTGTGTTTCCAATTAATTTTCAAAAAATATTACGTTTACAGCTGAACATTTGCCAACAGTCTTAAAAAGATCCCAGCACCACAGTCTCATTTTCTTTTTCTTTTTCTTTTTTTTTTGAGTTGAAGTTTCACTCTGTCACTCAGACTGGAGTGCAATGGCCGCTCCCGGCCACCGCAGCCTCAACCTGCTGGGCTCCGGCGATCCTTCCACCTCAGCCTTCCAAGTAGCCGGAACTACAGGCGCGCTACCACACCCGGCTAATTTTTTGATTTATTGTAGAGATGAGGTCTCTCCAAGTTGCCCAGGCGGGTCTCGAACCCTCAGGCTCAGGCAATCCACTCACCTCAACCTCCCAAAGCGCGGGATTACAGGCTGAGCCACCAAGCCTGGCTTGATTTTCGAGAGCAGGCTTAATGAAAACCTCCATATTCTGGCTTACGGTGGAACGTACTGTGCCTAGCAGATAGCCGAGATCTGTACTTCCCAGGGTTTGGCTGAACTGTGACATTACGTTCACTTTTGGGTTGTCATGTTTAGTGTAGATTCTTTTCCTTGGCCTTGCTTGGCAAGGATGAGTTATCTGGTCTATAGTGGATATATGAGGAGGACCCGAGAAAACCTAGAATTATTTTTTAGAGTGCGGGCCCTTTGTAGTATAGGCTTCCCTGGCTAAGTAAGTGTCCTAGGAATCCATCAGCATCCTTGTACGAGCTAGCATTGTTGTGAGAGGCTGTGTTTGGCTTCAGGTGAATTTTTTTTTTTGAGATTCTTTGTCCATTTCATTATGGGCAATTTATAAGCATACCTGCCCACACCGTGCTGAGTGTTCAGTAGTTTTTAACCAAAAACATGACCCCTTTGCCCTACCTATTCACCTGATCTCACCCGGGGTGACTTTCTTTTTGTTTCCCCAGGTAAAGAAAGTCCTCAAGGGAAAGATTTTGCCGACATAGAAGAGGTGAAATAAAAAACAGCAGAAGCACTAAAAGGCATCAAAATTGATGGGTTCAAAAATTGTTTTGAGCAGTGGGAAAAGCATTTTGATAGGTGTATTGCATCAAACAGAGAGTTCTTTGAAGGTGACTGAAGTTTATACGTGTAAGAATAAACACAATTTTTTAATAAATAAATTCCATTTGGGGGGGAGGTCCACTCCATATGTGGCTTTAAAGCAAGTAGATGTTCTGTGGAAAGACAGCTTCAGATTTGAGAGAACATAAACTTTCAAAAACACTTAAGGTTTAGGACTGCAGAAAGCGTTCTCTTACTTGCACCTGTGCCTAGAGGATGTGTCTCATATTGATTTGCCCTTTTCACTGGTGACATGAAGTGTTCTAACTTGCAGGCCATTGCTGATTGGCAACACAAATGCCTCAGTAATGTAGTGTTGTGTTGGGTTTCACTAAATGACACACAAACACTGGCTCAAGGGAAACTTCCAGTCTTACCCTCAAAGTATTGCTAAACCCAATTTCAAGGGCTTGGCATGAAATCACTCAAATTCTGTGCTTTTATTGAAAAATACTTGCATATCTCTAGCTTTAGACATACAATTTCATATCTTTATAAGTTTGTATTATGACAAGAACTGTTTAAAAACGTTACATATTATTTTAACATATAAATCAAAGAAAATAAAAATCCCTTATCATCCAACTTCTCAGAAAATGTCTATCTTGCTGTTTGAGGACCATTTCTGTTTTTTCCTGTATAGTTGTGTATTCCTTAAAATGAGGTCAGCATATGCCCCAACTCACTTCTCTCTCGGATGCCTTTTCTTGCTGTTATATGCAAACCTACCTTACTCTTTTTCGACAGGAACATCATAGTCCTGTATGTAGTAGCCCATAATTTATTTGGGTAGTCTTCTGTTGCTAGACATCTATATGAGGCATTAATTTTTATTTACTTTTAAATTTATATACAGTAAAATTCACTCTTTTATATAAAGTTACATGACTTGCTGAGTGAATGTAGTCTTGTAACCACCACCACAGTTCAGACGCGGAACTGTCCTATCACCCTAGAGTATCCCCTGCTGTCTCCTAGCCATTTCCCTCACCACCAGCCCTTGGCAATCACTGATCTGCTTTCTGTTCTTGTATAATTTTACCTTTTCCAGAATATCCTAACTGTGGAATCATATAGAATATAGCCCATTGAATAGAGCTTCTTTCACTTAGCGTAATGAATTTGAGATCTATTAATACTGTATGTGTCAATAGTTCATTTATCTTTATTCTTGAGTAGTCTTTCATTCTGTGGAGGTACCAATTTATTTATCCATTAGCCACTTGTAGTACATTTGGGTGTGTCCAGTTTTTGAAATTATGAATAAAGCCATCATAAATATTAATGTATAGGCTTTTATGTGAACATTAACTTTAATTTCACTTGAGTAGCCCAGGCACGGTGGCTTATCCTATAATCCCAGCACTTTGGCAGGCCAAGGTGAGAGGATTGTCTGAGCCCAGGGGTTCGAGACCACCTGGACAACTTGGTGAGACCTCGTCCCTACAATAAATCACAAAACTAGCCAGGCTTGGTGGCATGCGTCTGTAGTTCCAGCTACTTGGAAGGCTGAGGTGGAAGGATTGCCTAAGCTCAGCAGGTCAAGGCTGTGTTGGCCATGAACGTGCCACTGCACTCCAGCCTGGGTGACAAGAGTCAGAGTCCAACTCAAAAAAAAAAGTTTCACTTGAGTAAATACTGAGGATTAGGATTACTGAGTCATATGGTAAGTATATGTTTAACTTTATTTTAAAAACACCAGATGTTTTTCCCCAAAGATGTCTGTACCATTTTGCGTTCTCATCAGCAATGTCTAAGGGTTCCAGTCCTGCATCTCCTTATAGCACTTGGGGTGTCAGGTTTTTTGTTTTGGTTGCTTGAATCATTCTAATAGATGTCTCCTGATAGCTCATTCACTGGCATGTCCGGTGCCTAGTGACTTTGCGTGTCTTCCATGGGCTCCTTTGCCACTCATATTCCCTCTTAGGTAAAGTGTTCAAATCTTTCCTCATTTTTCCATTGGGCTGTTTTTTTACTGTTGAGTTTTGAGAGTTCTTTGTATTGTCTGGATACAAGTTCTTTATCAGATATTGTTTTACAAATAGTTTCTCCAAGACTATGTTTGTCATTGTATTCTTTCAACTGTCTATTACAGGTGAGAAGCTTTGCATTTTGATTACTTGCAATTTATCATCTTTAAAGGGATTACAGTTTTTGAGTCATATCTAAGAAATTTTGGCCTAAGCTAAAAACCTCAAAGATTTTCTCCTGTGGTTTCTTCTAGATGTTTTATTGTTTCACCTCTTACATTCAGATCTATGACCTGTTTAGAGTTAATTTTCATCTAAGGTGCAGCATATTGATAGAGGTTTATTTTGGGGCTTACAGATTTCCAATAGTTTTAGCACCATTTATTGAAAAGTTTACATTTTCTCCAGTGAACAGCCTTTGCACATTTATTGAGATCAGTTGGTCACATATGTGTAGACATATTTCTAGACACTTTATTCTGTTCCAGACTTACATTGCTTCTAAATGTATCCCAAGACATAAAGCTTCCAAATCCCATTTAGACCACGTTCTTGTTTATAGTATAATGAAGTCAAAATGAACACACTTAATAGTTAACTTAGTTAACCCAAGTCATAAAAACTTGAATTATTTAAGGCACAGCTCTCCAAAGTGAGTACACGCACAAGATGATGAAAGGCGTGTGGAAGAGCCTATTCGCGCTTCCGCTGCTCTCTGGGCCCCTCCTGCTTCCTCACCACAAGGCCTGCCTGGCTCCCTCCTGTCTCTGGAGTGGGTTGATAGGATGTGGCACTCACCAGAGTCAGACAGGTGGGAAGAACAACGGTAGTGAAAGGCGATGTGTGCACACTTCGGTTTAAATTTTTTTGGTAGAATTTTTCCAAAGCTGAAGATTGGTATTAAACTTTTCCAGATTCTCCCTAAGAGGGAAAGTGTGAAATTACAGAAGTATTTTCTCTTGAACACATGCACCACACATCAGAAGGAAAGTTTTATAGCCCCAAAACAGTTGATATGTGTTTAAACCCAAAACAATGGAATTCTTTTCATGACTAAAATCTTGCCTTTCTTCTCATATTGAGACCAAGTATTAGAAGCCACCATCTTTTTGGTTTCAACCAGCAGGATCTCAAAGCAAGTTATAAAATATGGGAAACATGCATTTACCAATGAATGGTTCAGAAAATAACCCACCTGCCTGCCCCGTTTGCCAGCTTATTAAGCTCGTCCCACTTAACCCTAACAGGCCTGGGATATTTCACCAAGTACCTGAATCACTTGGTAGAAGAATTCAGAGAGAAAGTTATTTCAGCAGCATTGAAAAGAGCAGGCAGACAGGCATGGTGGCTCAAGCCTGTAATCCCAGCAATTTGGGAGGCCGAGGCAAGAGGATTGCCTGAGTCCAGGGTCTCAAGAACAGCCTGGGCAACATGGCGAGACCTTGTCTCTACTATAAATCAAAAAATTAGCTGAGCATGGTAGCACATGCCTATGGTTCCTGCTACTTGGAAGGCTGAGGTGGAAGGATTGCCTGAACCCAGCAGGTCGAGGTTGCAGTGGCTGTGAGTGTGCCACTGTACTCCAGCTTGGGCAACAGAGTGAGACTCCAACTCAAAAAAAAAAAAAAAAAAAGAGCAGGAAGTTACTCTTCTTTTGCCTTTAAATCATAAAATGCTTGACCAGGGAAATCAGTGCCTGGGGAGACCTTTCTTCCTTATACCACTTCTTCCCCTCCTCCCTCCATGCCCCTCCCTCCCTCCTTCCATCCATATTGAATAGGTACCATCGAACCATGTTATGAGGGAGTCACAGGAGGACTATGACACTATTCCTTCCTTCCTGCCCGCGATTAACAGCGAGCATGTGCGCCCAGGACAGTACTATGCTACGGTATGACTCACAAAGAACAATCCTATAGACCTAGTTTTACCGAGGTATACTGTATGTCTGTTATCATTCAAATAAAATAGTAGCTGTCTTTTGTTTATTTTGCCAAAAAAAGTATATGGGTAAAACTTGAAGCATTTCTCTCATATATTTTTCTTAAAACTTTAATACTTGCTACCACTTGTCTGTCCCATAGAGAAGAAAATAAAATCTGAATTAGCACAAAAATGCACTTTTCATGAAACATGTGTCTATCAGTTGTTCGTACTCCTCTGTGAGTCACTCTGAGACTCTCCGGAAGGAATGAAAAGAATTGCCCACATAGCAAACGTGAGGGCATGTGGGATGATCCACACAGGGCTGGGTTAGACCTCATGACCCCGCCTGCACCAGGCAGGAGCAGCCACGTCACCAAGGTCACTGCCCGGGGCACTCTAGAGCCAGGCGGCTTCTTTTCTGTGAGCTGAGGGTGCCGCAGACAGTTGCAAAGGGAAGAGGGTGCAGGGCAGACCTCGGGAGGAAGCAGACGCAAGGCCAGAGGATGGGAAGGGCGGAAGGCTGAGAGGATGTGTGTGCAGAGCTCTGAGTTCAGAACATTCCAGGGAAGCAAGCTCCTGGTTCCAGCGAGGCTGGCGCACGTGGAGACTGGTCCTCTGGCTGATGATGTAGCCAGTTAGGCACGTGAGGGGGTCTGTCACCTTGGTGTACACGAATCTGTCAGGTCTCCGGGTGGTGGCAAACCCACTGCTGCTTCAGAACAGGACGTCGTGTGCATCTCATTGGCCAGAGAAATTGTCACTCCCACTCTACTAGTGGGGAATCTGGAAGCACTTAGTAGCCATATTCAGCTCTGGAATGTCTCCTCTCCATTTCTGCTTTTGCCTATTTTCTTTTTTTATAAATAGTTCAACTTTGACAGTTTTTGTCTATTGAGTGTCTTCTGCTCACCATGCACCACGCCCTATTCAAGTGGCCTTCATTCAAGCAGGAGCTGTTGCCTAGAAGTCCTAGAGTGTTCAGATGCCAGATGGCT
The DNA here is from genome assembly GCA_963574415.1 of Tarsius wallacei. Classification (NCBI taxonomy): domain Eukaryota; kingdom Metazoa; phylum Chordata; class Mammalia; order Primates; family Tarsiidae; genus Tarsius; species Tarsius wallacei. Next base: position 8,359 of record CAUYQG010134852.1, on the reverse strand, counting down.
CTGGCTCCCAGTGTGAAGGCCCCAGAGCAGCATGATGGCAAGCCAGCATGGGCGTGTCAGGTGCCCACTGTGACTCCACTGGGGTCCACACCCGGCAAGAGATCAGCTCAGCCCTGACAGTGCCCATCCATGCATATGCTCTGCTTCCTGTTCAGTGCGCTGTTGTCTTACGAGAGGGCAGGGCTAGGAAAGCATCTGTTGGGCTCATGTCAGGGCATCTGCGTGTCCAGCAAACGTCTATTGAATGTCTGCTGTGTGCTGGGTGTAGTGCCAGACTTTGGAAGCCCCATGATCACCCTGCCCTGGTAGGCCACAGTTGTGCTTCCAGTTAGCCGTGGGCTCCAGGCAAGTTCTCCTTTCCTGTAAGTAAAGGACTTTTGTCCTTGAAAGGTCCATTACAACTGGAATATTCTGTTGCCAAAAGCAAGGAGTTCCCTGATATCTCTCAGGAGCAACTTAAACAAAATGGAAAAAAACTCACCTTAACAAGTAAACAAAAAGAATTTTGCTGTTTGGTATTTTGTTGCTGTTATTGTTTTCTGGTGGCAATAGCTTACTTTTCTGGGAAAAAAATTAGGGAATTTTTTCTGAGAAGAGGAAAGTGAAAATGAAAAACTCAAGCAATTTACCTGCCTGTGTTAATTACGGTACATCTGAAGAGCATAATTCAGTCTAAGTGAAAAGATTCCCTAAACTTTTAACATATGAAGTTGTCCTTGTGCACATCAAATGTGTTGGTTTTACACAGGTATTTACCAGAGGTTAGATTTTTGATGAACTTTTATTTAAAAACTCACTCCATAGGATCAGGGCCACCATTCCAGCTGGGTGCACGTTTTGTGTCTGCCGTGGTGCCGGGCAGCAGGCACGGGAGCCATCACAGGAAAATGAGACCCGCCCTTGTCTCCAGGGAGCTTACAGTGGCTTGTTCTTCCTGTGTGAATCGAGTCACTTTTTTAGCTTGTATCATGTAAAGTTTTCTGCCCTTGGATAAGGGGCGGTATCATGGTGGAACGTGTAGGGAAGGATGGCAGGGCAAGGTCGGCTTTGGCGGGGAGATTCGTGCTCTGACTAGCCCGGTGGTGCCTGCCTCCTGTCAGCATGAGCTCCGGATACTCTGAATAGAGATGTCCTCCATCAGCCGCCAGAGAGTACCCTGCTTCCTTTGATGTGTTTCTTGGTTTAGAAGTATCTGTGCTATTTGGCAGCAATTAACCCAAAAACTGTTTCTATGGATTAACAGAAGTTTTGGCCTTGGCTTTGACTTTCTGCTTTTGTTGTAAGATGGATATCCTCATCTGGGCTTCATTCACGGCAACTTGGACATAAAGATATTTTAAGTGTATAAATGTGATTTGAGAATTAGGAAGCCGTAGTGTGGTATTTGTATGAGCAAGTGTGGGTTTCTGTTTAAGAGGTGGCCACCCAGAAGGCCTCAGCCACCTTTTCCCTCTCCCGCCCTCCTCCTTTTCATTCCTTCTATTCCTAACTGCAGGACTAGACGCTTTCAGCAGAGCAGTCAGAGGGACTGGGAGAGGCTTGCAGCTCAGATTCACTACATGTGCCCACTTAGTCCTGAATGGAGAAGGCACAATGGGACCCATGGGCCAGAGAGAGCCTGAGCCTGAGCCCAGAGCCTGAGCTGAAACTGTGGGGAAATGAAAGCCGTGTCAGTGTCTTTAGGTTGCCAGTGACTGCCTTCTTCAAACTGCTTGGGCCCTGGGATAATCTGGGCCAAGGTGTGATGACTCAGGTGCTGACAGAACAGAGTTAAAGGGACACTGGAGCCCTTTCACGGTGACATCATTCCATGGGTCAGCCAAAAACCTTATTTGGAGTGCTGAAGAAAATGGCTGGAGGCATTAAAAATGACCTTTTAATAAAAAGGCTATCAGTGACTGTTGAAAAATACATGGAATACATATATTTTGATTTTTTTAAATTTTGGCAGAAAGTAGTTGTCCCAATTTGGCATTGGATAGCCAGTCTTCAAAACAGATCAAACCAAAGATCTATGAAGAACTGATGTACCTCCATCTGTCATTTATTCATCGACCATTCATTTATCAAATATTTATCACTTGCTGACTTATGTCCTTTCCCTCCCTGCAGCCTTTTCTTCAGTGTCTTCCTCCAAGTGAATCAAGTCATTTTTAAAGTGGGGCTTTAAATTGTACCTGTTAATCTGTTACCTGGAGCCAGCTAGATGAAACGCCTTTGGTTTTCAGGGTTTCTTAGCCAGTTTGAGTTAAATATGAAATGACTGAGCCAGCTACCTCCTCTGTAGAGAACTTTTTGGGGGCTAAAATTTAGCCTAGAGACCTTCTTGTAGGGGAGGTAATTGAATCTTCAAGTCTTCAGGCTTCCTTGTGATGGCTAGGACCTGCCATTAGGGTTTTAGAAACACAGCCACAAGTGTTTAATGAAAGCAGATATCTTGAAAACAGATTTTCAGTGGTTGGTTGTTTCCAGATGCTCAAGAATCAGGCTCTGCTGATTGTGGAGTTCATGTTCCAAGCCAGCCTCAGATTCATCTGAATGTCAGTATCTCTAGAACTTGGGCTTGTCCGCAGCAGGGCTTCCCACCACCCCCAATCTCCCATCCAAACAGAGATGTCCTCAATGTCGAGAGGAAGTTTTCCCTCATAAGATTAAATGTGCATGGTAAGAGTATGCCACAGCCAGTGGTGACAGGGCTGGCAGAGCTTAGTCAGCAGAGTTCATGCTCAACAGAGCTCACACTCAAAGAACTTATGCTCAACAGAATGCATACTCAATAGAGCTCATATTCAACAGAGCTCATATTCAACAGAGCTCATATACAACAGAGCTCATATTCAACAGAGCTCATATACAACAGAGCTCATACTCAACAGAGCTCATACTCACTCAACAGAGCTCATATTCAACAGAGCTCATACTCAATAGAGCTCACACTCAACAGAACTCATACTCACTCAACAGAGCTCATGCTCAACTGCTCAGCAGAGCTCATACTCACTCAACAGAGCTCATACTCAACAGAGCTCATACTCTGTAGACCTCATATTCAACAGAGCTCATACTCAACAGAGCTCACACTCACTCAATAGAGCTCATGTTCATTTGTTCAACAGAGCTCATACTCACTCAGCAGAGCTCATACTCACTCAACAGAGCTCATACTAAACAGAGTTTATACTCACTCAATGGAGTTCATGCTCAGCAGAGCCACTGACCATCTTCAGGTTTCACTCTGGAAACCTCCCAGACTGGCACTTGGAGTTGCATTTATTAATATTATGCCTCATTCCAAAAGAGATTCAAAGTGGTTTTCACAGAAATATGTTATATATAATACCAGAGCAAAAAGAAAATGATAGTAGAAAATGAAATGAAGCTAAAGGAATGATAAAGAAAATCACTGAATATAGTTTTAAAACATATAAATACTGTAAGATCCTATATAGTTGAGAGTCAGCATAGAGCTTCCCAGAAGCCAAAGACAAGAGGGAACTAAGATTAGTTAGAATTTGGGGTTGTGGAAAGAGAGAGGGAACTAATGTCACAACATTCTGCCCTCCCATACTCCATCCTCTAAGTAGGGCTAGGCCCTGGAGCCACACCAATATGTCTAAGGCCAGATTCACATGGGTGCTTGGTTCCTTTTCTCAAGGTGCCTTTGGAAACTGGTACCCTAATTTTCCCAAGTACAGTGTTGAAGTCAAGAATCATTAAATCAGAGTCATGAGCCAGTTGCAGATTTCAGCCTCTCAGTTCAGCAGTTCTCACCTTTTGGGGAGCAAATTTAAATCAGAAGGAAGGAATGAGATGTGGGGAAGTGAACTGAGAGGTCTGACAATCGAAACAGTGTCACAGGAGAGGATGTTTTCTCCCTGGAGTTGAGTTTTATGTTGAGACCCCTGTACCGTATTGTGCTCTCTGTGCACAAAGGTCTCAAGAATATACAATTACCCACATGCACCATAAATTAAGTCAGATGCCCATGATGTACTAAAGAGGTTTATGTGGCTTTTGTTTTTAGCCTTTTGAATAGTTTCCAAAAAACATGTAGAAGTACTGTTTGATCTACAGCTTTACCTTGGCCTCATTCACCCACGTATACTATAATTCTCACACTCCAACTATGTGCCAGGCACTGGGCCAGGCTTGTGGGGTGAAACAATGAAGACAAGGTCAAAATCTCTACACATATGTGGTTTATAATTATTATTTTGTTGTTATTTAACATTAAGAAGAAAAATCTCATTCTTGCGTGTTTTTCTAGCTGACCAATCAGTCTCTTAAGTGTTAACTCATTTCTATTTTGATCTCTAAATTACTCTGTGACGTGGTTTGGCAGGAATTAATCCCCTCTTTGGAGACCAGGGAAAGTTTTACCTTGCCAGGATCATGCAGAATGGGGTCCAACCAGGTCTCCTGACCCCAAGGTTTGTCCTTTCTTGACTGGAACATTCTCCCAAAGAGGTGCTTTCACTTTATTTTCTGACTTCCAGTTTGCTAGATGGAAAAAGATAAGCAGCTCTATGACAATACAGATAGAGATATACAGGTTTCCTAGGAAGCTAAGCAAATGGTTAGGAATAACCAGAACACCACATTTTTTTTGGATGCTGCCGCCAGTGGCCTCAACAGGCCCTGGCTGGGTTGACTCAGGCATATGGGGTGACCCACAAAAACCCACAATTTGTTTTTTAAATGGTGTGTTTATTCTTACATGTTTACATTTCAGTCACCTTCAAAGTACTCTCCATTTGATGCAATTCACCTATCCAGATGCTTTTTCCACTGCTCAAAACAGTTCTTGAACTTGTCAATTTTGATGCCTTTTAGTACTTTTGCTCTATTTTGTTTCACCTCTTCCACGTCAGCAAAATGTTTCCCTTTGAGGACTTCTTGCATCCAGGGAAACAAAAAAAGGTCTCTCAGGGCGAGATCAGGTGAATAGGGAGGGTGGGGCACAAATCATGCTGTTTTTTGGTCAAAAACTGCTGAACACTCAGTGTGGTGTGGGCAGGTGCGTTGTCATGGTGGAAGAATCAGTCACCTGTTTGCCACAACTTGGGATGTTTCTTCCACAAATTGTGACACAACCCTCTCAAAACTTCTAGAAAAAAACTTTGGTTGACTGTTTGATCTGAAGGAACTAATTCTGAGTGTGCTATAAGAAGCCTGCCCTTCAAAAGATAATTCCAGTTTTGGGGGAGGTCCCCCACATATTTTCAGGGCTGACTTGTGGGTAAGAAGAACTTATTGGTGTTCTTATTCCTAGTCAATGTTGACCCCGCAGTTAACATCTGGCATCAGTCCAACCTCCTTTCCCGACCTACCAGGGACAGTTTTTTTCCTACTCCCATACCTTAAAGAACAAGAAATTATAGCAGGAGAAATGTTTCCAACAGCCACACAAGTCATGCAACAGTGTTACCAGTAGCATAAGCCACCATGCTCTATGCTATGTGTACTGGGACCCTCCTCATCCTCACTGGGATGCTGGTGCCCAGTCATTGGGGGAGAAATGGCTTCATCATGTTTTCTGTCTGCTGGCTGGGCACCTGTCACCCAAGCATCCCTGGGTTCTGCCTCCCAGTCTGCAGGGCTGAGGCTGGAGGCCATAGAGAAGAACAGCTGTCATGTTCTTTTCTGTCGGCAGCAGTTACTCCACGTGACCAGAGTGGGTTTGCTCAAGTACCTGAAAGAAACTTACAAGGGGAGGAGTTCAGTCAGAATGTTCAGCTGCTCCTCCCACCATCCCTCCTCCTTTCTCCTTGCCCACATCTCCAGATCCTCACCGATCTCACGTGTTGCCTCACTGAGGACTTGTCCCAACACCCCACCTCGGGAACATCTCCATGAGCCTTGTGCGCCACTGTTTGTTTATGTTTTTCTCTCTCCCACTGGACGGTAAACCCTGCACAGGAAAGCAGGCCTGGTGTCTCCCAAAGTTCATAACATACAGTAGATTTCCGCTCAGGAAATGATTTGCAAGTTTAGAAAAAATTAGTGATTTCTGTTAGCTTTAAACTTAACCTACAGGAATAAATTATGCTTCAAGTTGCTATTATAAACAATGCAGTCGTTAAAAATGTTTTCCTTTTTATAAAAAGTTAGAAATAGGAAGTTCAGTGTTTTGGGCTTTAGGATATCCTTTTAAAGAGGAATTTTAAAAGCACAACTGAAATTTCTTATTGTTGGAAACTGACAGGATACTTAAAACTTTTCAATATTATTTAACATTGACTTTTGACAACTCCATCATCAATTGAATGGCTCAATAAGCTCATGTTTGACATTTGGAATGAGTTTCTGCTGCCATGGAACATTCACATTATTAGTGTGTCACCATCTAGGAGACGTGTGTGCTTAGTCACACATATTTCTAAAAGAATATAAGACTTTCCAAAAACCTGCCTCTTCTATGCTGGCTTGGACATGTTAGGGAGAAATGAGGGGGCCAAAGGGGCGAGTCCAGGAGGAGGAATGTCTGGGCAGAATTTTGATTTGAACAAAAGCCAAACCATCCATCTGGCGTTAAGACCCTTCACCCCAAACTTTTGTCAAAAGGCAGGAAGAGGTGTCCGTGATCGGCTCTCCCCAAGCATAGCCTTGACCATGGCTCCATCTTCTCTTGCATGGGAAGGTCAGCTGGCGTGATGCGTGTCATTTGTATCTTCAGTCAGTCATGTGACCCTCCGCATGTGCGGGGGAGACCAGGAAACGGGGGCAGCCACAGGTCCAGGAAGGAGGGGAAAGTGCTTGATGAACAGCCATCTGGTCGCCGAGATCTGAGGAAACCTCATTCCAGGCATAGAGTCATGGGGGTCCTGGAGAGACAGACCCCAGAGTTATCAGAACGGTCAGGAGTCGGGAACCACCTGGATGCAGAAGTCGAAAGGCCAGGGTGGGACTGATAGTGGCCTAACTTGTCCCTGCCTCTGTCCTTTTGAAGCTCTCTGGGACTGACTTCTAGAAAGCAACTGGTCAAGGCTCGGAATAGTTTGTCTATTGCAACATTGTTCTGAACAATGTCCCATTAACTCCCAAGATGTGGATCAGCGGGCTTTTCACATCCGCTCTTGACCATGTGGCTGGCTGTCTAGAGGGACTACAGTCTGATCTGAAAGAGAGTATCATATAATTAATGTGAGTTCCCATTAGCAAGTACAGGGCTGTCCCCAACACAGTAAAGGCCTTGCCGGTGATAAGGACCCATGAAATGACACACTCAGCCAGTTTGCGGACCCTGGAAGGGCTGTTACCTCGTCAGAATTCATTGCAAAAGAAAAGAATCAGCCAAACAAGCTGGCTGCTTTGGTTTCAGCGTGGGAGGAGAAAACCTTGCGAGTCTTGGCTCCGAGGCAGGGTCGGGATGGCCAGTGGCCCAGCGCTGACCCTGTGCATGGCTCTTCTGTATTGACTCACCAGACTCTTGTCATCTGCTGAGCCAAATTGTCCTCCCTGAGAATAATGAGCATTTCCCGGGATCCACAGCAGAGTGGCCACCCACACCCACCACACGAATCCAATCAGACCTGTAGGTGACCCACAGCGTCCCCGGGAAATGGGGTGGGCGACTGAGAGGCACCCGCACAACTTTCTCAACTGTGCCAGTCTCTGTGGCTGTCTAGAGGGACTACAGTCTCATCTGAAAAAGAGTATCGTGTTTGGAGTGGTATATCCAGTAGATTGAGGTAGTTTCAACAACACTGGTCCCATCACACATGTACCAAATCCAAGGTCATCCAATCCCTGGGAATCCAGGGGGAATTTTTACTCCTTATTTCCTCTCCTGGCAATGAAGCAACAAATGTCTTTTTATAGTCACGCCAATGGTATTTTTAAAAATTAAGTAATGTCCATTTACAGTAGACAACGATAATAACAATTTTTTTTTTTTTAGTTGAAGTCTCACTCTGTCGCCCAGGCTGGAGTGCAGTGGCGCACTCACGGCCACCCCAGCATTGACCTAGTGGGCTCCGGTGATCCTTCCGCCGCAGCCTTCCAAGTAGTTGGAACTACAGGAGTGCACTAGCATGCCTGACTAATTTTTGATTTATTGTACAGACGAGCTCTCACCAAGTTGCCCGAGCTGATCTCAAACCCGCAGGCTCAGGCAAGCCACTCGCCTTGGCCTCCCAAAGTGCTGGGATTACAGGCTGAGCCACTGAGCCTGGTCTGACAATAACAATTTTAAATTAACTCCCTCACCTGGAGATAATCACTGCGAATGTTTGGCAAGTTCTTTCAGTTTGTAGGCATGTAGATATAGAAATATGCAAATACCCACACAAGTAAAGATTGAAGTATACATTAATCTATCTATGGAGATGTTCCCGAGGTGGGGTGTTGGGACAAGTCC
>CAUYQG010134847.1:0-29600 GCA_963574415.1 Tarsius wallacei | reverse complement strand
GGATGACAGTGAGACTGACTCAGAAAAAATAAAAATAAAAAAAAGGCCGGGCTCGGTGGCTCAGCCTGTAATCCCGCGCCTTTGGGAGGCTGAGGTGAGTGGATTGCCTGAGCCCGCGGGCTCGAGACCCGCCTGGGCAACTTGGCGAGACCTCATCTCTACAATAAATCAAAAAATCAGTCGGGCGTGGTAGCGCGCGCCTGTAGTTCCAGCTACTTGGAAGGCTGAGGTGGAAGGATTGCCGGAGCCCAGCAAGTCGAGCCTGGGGTGGCCGGAAGCGGCCACTGCACTCCAGCCTGGGGCGACGGAGTGAGACGCCAACTCAAAAAAAAAAAAAAAAAAAAAGCAAGTGAAATATGGCCGATATTAGCCCTAAGTGCTAAGAAGAAAAAATAAGCAGAAAAGAAGGGCACAAAACATTGGAGAGAGGCTTGAAATTCTAGATGGAAGGGTTAGGAAGTCCTCGGGGGGGAAAAAAGTGTTTGTTTAATAAAGATCTGGTGGAAATGAGGGCACTTACCATGTGGAAATCTGAGGAAGAGCATCCCAGGAGGAGGAACAAAAAATGCAAAAGGCTGTGAGGTGGGAACATGCCTGCTCCTGCCTGGCACGTTTGTTGAACAGCAAGGAGGCCAGTGTGGCTGGACTTGAGAGTGAAGGTAGCAGAAGCTGGAGTCAGAGAGGCAAGGGGGTGAGCTGGGGGGGTGGGCTGGGGTCAAATCATGTGGTGAGAACAGTTCTTTTGAGCTGCCTCAATTCCTTTTGTAAGCTGTGGATAATAAGACCTGTCTTCACACAATTAGAGGGGTCAGGTGAGATGGGAATATGCTCCCGAAGCTATGAGGTCCTGTACGAATATGGAGGGCCTACTGTGCTGTGGACTGATGGGGGCGAGTCGGTGGCCATGAGAGAATGCCAGTTCTCTCACCCAGCCCACTTGGGAGTGGGTAGCCTTCTGGCACCACTAGATCTCAGCTGTGGTTGCTCTAATGTCAAGAGGCTAAGAATGTCTTGCTTTTGATTTAGAAATTCCAACACCCAAAATTAAGTAGTCTTCATCAGGAGAACTTCATTTGGAATCTAAAAAATGTTCCTCTTCTGGAGAAATATCTGTATGCCTTGGGCCAGAATCGAAATCGAGAGATTGTTGAGCAAGTCATTAAGCGGTTCAAGGAGGAAGTAATGACCAAATTAAGTCATTTTCGAGAATGTAAGTATTCCCCAATCAAATAAATTTTTCTCAATACTTAAATTGTCAAATTTCATACCATCAGGAAAGAATGGAGGTACAACTTAGCTGTAGCATGTCTTAAAAAACTTTGTCATATTTGCTCCTATTACATTTTTTTTTTTAAGTTGGGATATCACTCTCACTCTGCCACTCAGACTGGAGTGCAGAGGTGCCATCACGGCTCACTATATATAGTCTTGACTTCCTGGACTCAGGTGATTCTCCTGCCTCAGCCTCCCAAGTAGCTGGGACTATAGGCACACATCACCATGGCTGGCTAAACTTTTTATTTTTTGTAGAGATGACGTCTCACTATGTTGTCCAGGTTGGTTTTCAACTCCTGGGCTCAAGCGATCCTCCTGCCTTGGCTTCTCAAAGTGCTCGGATTATAGTCATGAGCCACCACACCCCTCCTATTACTTTTCAAAGAATATTTTTACTTTGCTTAAGCTTGCTACATTTGAAGTCCCTCCTAACCTTTACATGACTCTACCTCTCTCCTTTGTACTAAATTTGCATGTTACATATTATGATTTATAAATGATTTATAGCAGGGTTTTGCGTATTCCAAACTTTGTCTCTGTGGTATCACACTGTGTATTATCATTTTGCAACCTGTTTTTTTATTCAACATATTTTTTGGATTGATCCATACTAATATTTATAATTTAGTTTATTCATTTTAACTGCTGAATAGTATTCCAGTCTGAAGATACCATAATTTATTTGAATGTATCATAATGTTTTGGTCCATTTTCTTGCTAGTGGAATTTTAGGTCGGTTCCCTTTTTTTTTTGCTACATAGACAATGCTGCTATGCACACTCTAGTACTTATCTCCTTCTGTACATATACAAGAGTTTCTCTGGGTTATATATTAATATTTAGAAGTAACCAGGCTTTTCTCCAAGCATTAAGCACTGGTCAAAGGGCAAGGCACTGAAGGGCACTTCTGGAAAGGCCTGGCATAGACGGCATGTGTCTCTTGCTGTTTGCTTACCTTGTGTAAACACAATGTAAGGCTGTAGCATAAACACAGAACTATTTGTCCCCCCCCTCTAACTTATTGTCCCCTCAGTCTTCTTCATCTCATTAAAATGGTACCCACAGGTGGGGCTCACATTTGTAATCCCAGCATTTTGGGAAGCTGAGGTGAGAGGATTGCTTGAGTCCAGGAGTTTGAGATCAGCATAAAGAAATTCTCTTTTTTTTTTTTTTTTTTTTGAGTTGGAGTCTCACTCTCACCCAGGCTGGAGTGCAGTGGCACACTCATGGCCACCCCAGTGTCGACCTGCTGGGCTCCGGTGATCCTTACGCCTCAGCCTTCCAAGTAGCTGGAACTACCGCTACCACGTCAGGGTCATTTTTTATTTATTGTAGAGACGAGGTCTTGCCAACTTGCCCAGACTGGTCTCAAACCTGTGGGCTCAGGCAATCCACTCACCTCGGCCTCCCAAAGTGCTGGGATTACAGGCTGAGCCACTGAGCCCAGTCAATAAATTCTTAATATTAACCCGAGAGAAAAGATAGATAACCTAAAGAAATGACAATTGAACTGCAGTAGATTTTTCATATCAACAACTCAGTCCTTTGCCCATGCTGTGAGGAAGCAAGTAGCCATACAAAGGGCCACAGATAGTAGTTTCAGTAAATAGTTCCAGGTGCAGTCCCTTCCCACAGCCAGCATTAATTGCCAGTCATGTAGATAAGAGAGCTACAAAATGATATCAGACTCCACCTACAAGCTGCTCCAAGGAACATGAGGAGCAAAGGAACTGCCATTGCTGAATCCAGACCGGCTGGCAGATCTGTGAGCAAAATAAATGATGGCTAGTTGCTCTAAACCTCTAAATTTAGGGTGGTTTGTTATGCAGCAACAGATAAATGGAACAAGGTGGCTTAAACAAATTTGGGATTTTTTTTTTTTTTTTTTCTTGCTCACATGTCAAGGGCATTGGAAAATATGGACTTTTGGTGGGGTAAGGTTTAGGAGATTAAGGTGAGCCGCTGATGATGATGGTGATGGTTTGGTAATGGTTTAGAAAAGAATAAACATTGAGTTGGTAGAAACTTTCTCTCACCACAGAATGGTATTTACTATAGCTTTAAAGACAAGTTTTAAAATATGGTGAGGCCAGTCCCTCTACATTATTCTCGTTTTTCTAATTCATTATTTCCTTTATAAGAACTTTGGGATTAACGTGACTATTTTTTTAAAAAGCCTTATTTATATTATCACTGGAATCATATTACACTTACAGGGAGAATTGACATATTTATATGTTGATCTTCCTGACCAAAAACATAAGCACGTCTTGTCATTTGTTTTTGTTCACATCTTCTTAAATCTGGATTATGTATACATAGATATTTGAGTATTACTCTCTATTTTTTTCTAAGTTTGAAAAAAATTGGTAATTAAAAATATGATTTAAAGTTACCAAAAAAAAAAAAAAGTCAAAAATTAGCTGGGTGCCTTTTGTAGTCTCAGCTACTCGGGAGGCTGAGGCAGAAGGATCACCTGAGCCCAAGAGGTCGAGGCTACAGGGAGCCGTGAGCATGCCGCTGCACTCCAGCCTGGGCAACAGAGTGAGACCCCGACTCAAAGAGTGAATGAATAAATAAACAAATAAATAAGTAAATAAAATGGTACGCACCATTCTTCTAGTTGATTTGGCCAAAAACTTAGGAGTCATTGGCTTTGATTTTGTTCTTTCTCTCACACCCCAAATCCAATCAGATTCTATCCATTCTTACTTCAAAAGAGCTCCTACTTCTGATCACTTTCTCCCACCTTTACCTCTACCACCTGGTCCAAGCTACCATCACTCTCACCTGGAAGACTGCAGGGGTCTCCTGACTGGCCTCCAGCTCCTTCTCTGCCTCCCAACTGTGTACACTCACCTATGTCTTCTCCCCTTTTTTTCCCTCAGCACACCTTTGGGAGTCTCCATGTTGTTGCATGTGGCTATCATTCGTTAACTTTCATGACTGTATTCTATTCATAAATATAGCATACATTATGCTACTCTTAAAAGACACTTGGGCTTTTTTCTGATTTGGGTGCTAGGAGCATTCTTGACTCTCAGTATATCTGTTCATTAGTTCTTTGGGGATATACCTAGGGATAGGATGCTAGCTAGTCATAGGACATGTGTATATTCAGCTGTACTAGATAATGCCAAACCATTTTTTAAAGTGACTATGTGAATTTATACTATTACTAGCAGAGTATTACAATTTTCATTGCCCTATACCTTTGCTATTATCAGACTTTAAAAATTTTGCCAATCTGGTTCGTCTGTAATGGTTTCTCATTACATTGTGGATTTTTTTGGTGGGGGGGAGTCAGAGTCTCACTCTGTCACCCAGTCTAGAGTGCAGTGGCATGCTCATGGCCGCCACAGCCTCGACCTGCTGGGCTTAGGTGATTCTTCCACCTCAGCCTTCCAAGTAGCTGGAACCACAGGCATGACCCACCACACTCAGCTATTTTTTTTTTTGTAGAGATGAGGTCTCACCATGTTGCTCAGGCTGGTCTCGAACCCCTGAACTCAGGCAATCCTCTTGCCTTCACCTCCCAAAATGCTAGGATTACAGGCTTGAGCCACCATGGAGGGCTTTTGCCTGATTTTCTATTGGAATTTTTTTTCTCACTGATTTGTAGAAGTTCTAAATATATTCTAGATATGAGTCCCTTGTTAGTTATATGTGTTACAAATATTTTGTCCCATTCTGTGGCTTCTCTTTTATACTATAAGGTATGTTTTGATTAACAATTCATAATTCTATCAGTTTAAATTTAGCAGTCTTTTACTTCATGGCTCATGTTTTGTATATTGTGTGGAAACTTTTCCCTACTTGTGATCAGGAAGATATTTTTCCATGTTTCTAAAGTTTTACAGACTTTGCCTTTCATTAATTATGCCCATAATCCATCTGGAATTTATTTTTATATATGGTGGGAATTTTTCTTGTGGCTGATACATTTTCTTACCACCATTTATTGAAAATACCACTTTTTCTCCCTCTGTGTTGCAGTACCACTTCTGTTGGAAATCAAATATGTTTTGGTCTCTTTATTCTTTTGGTCTGTTTGTCTGTCTCTGAACCCAGACAACACTGTGTATATCACCGAGGCTAGGCCATGCTGCAGTAACAAATAACACTCAAATTTTTATGCATTAAAATTGCAAGGTTGAGTTCTAGCTCAAGCTGCATGTCAGGTTGGGTGCAGTGGCTCATGCCTGTAATCCCAACACTTTGGAAGGCCAAGGCAGGAGGATGGCTTGAGCCTAGGAGTTCGAGACCAGCCTGGGTAATATAGTGAGATCTCGTCTCTAAAAAAAAGAAAAAGAAAAATTTATCTGGGTGTAGTGGCACGTCCCTGTAGTCCCAGTCACTTGGGAGGCTGAAGCAGAAGGATTGCTTGAGCCCAGAAGATTGAGGCTATGGTAAGCCATGATTGTGCCACTGTACTTCAGCCTAGGTGACAGAGACCCAACTAAAAAATAATAATAATAAATAAAATAAAGACCTAACCTTTGTTTTATTGACCCTCTTTATTATATTTTAAATTTTATTATTTTCTGCTCTTATCTTTATTTCTTTCTACTTTCCCTCAGCTTGTTTTGCTATTTTTTGTTATTATTTTGTTTTGTTTTTAGCTTTTTGAAATGGATGCTTAGCTCATTACTTTTTTGTGTTTTTTCCCCCTTTGGACTTCAGACAGATAAAATTAAACATAAGCCTTGGGTCATGACACACCCTCATCATTATTCCATACATGGAGCACCACTTTTTTTCTCAGCTTTTCTTCTTTTTTTCTAATATTTGCGTTTAAAGTTTTTGCTCTAAGTAGAGCTCTAGGTGGCATCTTACAAAACTGTCCTTGAAGGTTTTTTTTTTTTGTTTTTTTTTTGAGGGGCATGGAAAATCTGGCTTAAGAGTCTATAATATAAAAATCTATTCCGTTTGAACCAGGCCTGGTGGCTCCTGCCTATAACCCCAGCATGGTCAAGGCGAGAGGACTGCTTGAGGCCTAGAAATGGAGACCAGCCTGGGCAATATAGTGAGACCTGGTCCCTACAAAAAAATTTTTTTAAATTAGCCAGGTGTGGTGGCATGCACCTGTATTCCCAGCTACTCAGGAAGCTGAGGTAGAAGAATCACCTTGAGCCCAGAAGGTCGAGGCTATGGTAGCCGTGATCATGCCACTGCACTCCAGCCTGGGTGACAGAGTAAGACTCTGACTCAAGAAAAAAAAAGAAAAAGAGATATTTACCTTACAATGCGGTATTTGGTAAATATTTGTAAATGATCCATGTGTACTTAAAAGAAATGTATTCTGCAGTTGTTGGATACGAAGTTATATATTATATACTATATATATATATACACACACACACACACACACATATATATATATATATATATATATATATGCACCTATTAGGCCAAGTTTGTTAATCATATTGTTTAAATTTTCCATAGTTTTCACTTATTTATTTGTCTGTTTGTTCTAACAAATCCTGAGTAAAGTATATTTTAAATCTCCTACTATGATTATGGATTGTCTGTTTTTTCCTTGTATTTCTGTCCTATTTTGCTTTATATGTTTTGAGTCAACTGTAGAATACTTCCCAATTTCAGAAATGTGTAGTTTAAAATCTATGATTTACAATAATGTCTGCTGCTTCTCTATGCTTCTCACTGTGCTCCATTGTTTAAGCATGATTTACACAATCCTAAATCATATGGAAGAAATCAGCACTGTATTTAGAAGTTAAAATCACATACCTTACAGCACGTGTGTGACTCAGTGCTCACGGGCACTTCCATCTTGTCCTAGTCCTTAATGGCTTAAATCCATGCTTCTTAAACTACGGTAAAAAAACAAGCTTGAGGGGTTTTCCCCCAACCCATAATATTCTGACATACTGTCCTACTATGCATGGTTAGTTCACAGCTCATGCCACATGTGACAAACTGTGCCTGTTTGACAGAACTCAAACTGGTCTACATTCTGTCCAATGAGACAAGACCTCGAATCACACTCTTGGATCTTTTAAACATGTTCAGTTTTTGTTCTTATTTCACTCAGTGAGGTAAGTCTATTCTCATCTCATGAAGACCAGTAACATTTTGTAGGTCAGCACTGGGCACAGACTCCACTTTGAGTAGTCTTGACTTAAAATATCACCACCCATTCCAGTAATTAAAAAACTGGGGAAATTTGAAATTACCATGTCATCAGAAAATTTTTGTTGAAATCTAAGGTGAAAATAAAGGCACATCTGGTCCATTCTAGGACTCTGTGCTTCTTGTAATATGTTTATATTCTATTTAAACATTTCTGGTTCCCCTTTTCACTTTACCCTTCTAATAGCCAAAATCAGGTATTTGTGGTGACTCAATCTCCCTCTTCTGGCCTTGTACTGATGAGAAGAAAAGCAAAAACAACAACCCCAAGCTAACTGTGTTTATCCTTTCCAGAGGAAATTATTTTATTTATAGAAAAATAGAGCCGGGCTCGGTGGCTCCTCCTGTAATCCCGCGCCTTGGGAGGCTGAAGTGAGTGGATTGCCTGAGCCCGCGGGTTCGAGACCCGCCTGGGCAGGCAAGACCTCATCTCTACAATAAATCAAAAAATTAGCCGGGCGTGGTAGCGCGCACCTGTAGTTCCAGTTACTTGGAAGGCTGAGGCGGAAGGATCGCCTGAGCCCAGCAGGTTGAGGCTGCGGTGGCCGTGAGCATGCCACTGCACTCCAGCCTGGACAACAGAGTGAGACTCCAACTCAAAAAAAAAGAAAAGAAAAAGAAAAATAGGGTTTGGCCCTGTATCCTGACTGCTCATCAAATTATTTGAATGGCCTTGCCTAAGAAAGAGATATAGAAAGGGAATGAACTGAATATTAAATAACTGTTTCACACAATTTTTCTACTTTCAGGTATCAATCATGGAGATCTTAACGACCATAACATTTTAATAGAGTCCAGCAAGTCAGCCTCTGGAGATGCTGATTATCAAGTGTCTGGGATTTTAGACTTTGGTGACATGAGCTATGGCTACTATGTGTTTGAAGCAGCAATCACCATCATGTACATGATGATTGAAAGCAAGACTCCTATACAAGTAGGAGGTCATGTTCTTGCAGGGTTTGAAAGCATAATCCCACTGACAGCTGCAGAGAGGGGTGCTTTGTTTCTTCTTGTATGTAGTCGTTTTTGTCAGTCACTTGTCATAGCTGCATACTCTTGCCAGCTACACCCAGAGAACAAAGACTATCTCATGATTACTGCCAAAACCGGGTGGAAGCACTTACAGCAAATGTTTGACATGGGCCAGGAAGCTGTAGAAGAAATCTGGTTTGAAACTGCCAAGTCCTATGAATCTGGGATCACCATGTGACCTGATAAAAGTTCACATTAACTTGGGTAATTAAAAAACCCAATAGGACCAAATCAAATTTTGTGAAGAATTTTCCTGCATAATTAAAAATGAATTGAGGGAACAGATCAAATCTGAATACGACAAGGCACTTAAGACCTCTAAGGCCTTCGAGCAATCTCATGACCATTTTTTAAACTTGAGAAAGTGCCACATGAGCAAGCATGTCTTTCTGCCTGTCTCGCTTGCCTTGTGTATAAAACACACATAATGATATCATTTTGAATCAGAGAATCTTTCAAGCTCTATTCCAGCCCTGAGATCAGTGACTTTTTTAAACTTCGAAAGGAATGCATATGCATAGATAAAACCACACATTTTAAATAACGATGTAACATACAGCCCTAGCTGACATACCACCAGTTCTTTGAAACCTTCTCTGATCTCTCCTTTCTCCAGAATCCCATAGCACTGTGACTTTTTCGTGGCATCATGGTTGTGCAGTCATCTAGCTTGTGAGCTATTTGAGGGCACAGACCATGTAAAACTTATTTTTTGTATCCTCATCCCTTTTTCTCACACCTACTGTAGTGCTTTCCCAGAGAGAGGTCTTTAAAACATTTGCAAAATGAGGCTGGAAGCAGTGGCTCACACCTTTAATCCTAGCACTTTAGGAGGCCAAGGCGAGAGGATTGCTTGAGCCTAAGAGTTCAAGACCAGCCTCAGCAACATAGCAAAACCTCATCTCTACAAAAATCAAAAAATTAGCCAGACGTGGTGACACGTGCCTGAATTCCCAGCTACTTGGGAGGCTGAGGCAGAAGGATCACCTGAGCCCAGAAGGTTGAGGCTATGGTGAGCTGTGATGGTGATACTGCACTCCAGCCTGGGTGACAGAGTGAGACCCCGACTGAACTTTTTTTTTGCAAAATGAAACTGTGCTGGAAGAAAGGCTGGAGAAGGTACACACTAACGAACCTTAGGAGGAAACGCAGACGGTATTCTTAGAGAAAAGTTTTTAATTTGTTTGAAAGGGTAGTTGAAACTGGAACTTCAGAGATAAATGCTGGAAGACGCTGAAACAGCAAGGACACCAATAAAGACATCCAGGCAGGGCCACTAACACCTGAGCTACCTAAGTGTTAATGGTTCGTTTTCAGACTGACACCAGGAATGTCCCTAAGCAGATATTTTAAAACTCTCTATAATTTCCTGTTTCTTTTTTTATGAATATGCAGTAGATTGAGAAAACTGAAGCTTACTGTATGCTTGGCTTAAACCATAGCACTGTATTTCCATCACCGATTTCTCGTCATGTCTCCTTTAGTATAATTTAGTAAATGACTGTTTCCTTATTCTTGTGGTTTTAACTATTCATTTTCTACAAATGGCTCAAATCTAGAACCCTGGCCATTCAAACGCTCTCTCAATAGTGATCTCTTTCTGTATATATGAATAGGCATTGATTCTATATCCATTTTTCTATCTACCTACCCAGCTACCGACCTATTCTTCCCAAACTAGATGTTTCTCTAAATTTCCTTATATTGTTCATTTTTCACTTCTCTGTGCCTCAATTTATTCATCGGTGAAATTGGGACAATGGTAGTACCCATCTCACAGAGTCAGTAGAGTTAGTTGTAAGGATTTCATAAGAGAAAAATGCCAAGTGCTTAACACAGTGCTTGGCATATAGTTGGGACTCAATAAATATTTACTAAATGAAGCATACTCCAAGTTACCCAAACTCAAAATACTGGAATACTTTTATGCCTGCCTCTCTCATATTCAGTGAGTCCTACTGGTCTTTAGAACCATAGAATTTTAGGATTCTGTCTTTCCTGCCTTGTTTTTAACAATATATAATAAAACTCAGTATTTATTGAGCACTGAAGTGTATTACATATATTATATTATCTCTTTTAAATTGGACAATAAACCCACGAGGGAAGTACCATTATGACTAATCCCCATTTGCAGATAAGGAAATAGAGGCTTAAAAAGTTGCCCAGGCACGGTGGCTCACACCTGTTATCCCAGCACTTTGGGAGGCAGAGGTGAGAGGATTGCCTGAGCTTATGAGTTCGAGACCAGCCTCATCTCTACAATAAATCAAAAAATTAGCTGGGCATGGTGGCACATGCCTATGGTTCCAGCTACTTGGAAGGCTAAGGCAGAAGGATCGCCTGAGCCCAGCAAGTCGAGGCTGCAGTGGCCATGAGTGTGCCACTGCACTCCAGCCTGGGCAACAAAGTGAGATTCCAACTTAAAAAAAAAAAAAAGAAGTTGAAATAATTTACTTCAAAGAGAGCCTGGGCTTAAAGCAGGTATTTATTTATTCATTTATTTACTTATTTATTTTCTCATCCTAGAGTCCAAAGACAAAATCAGGTCTTTCTGATGCAGACCATGGTCTTACCTACTACAGGGTCCTCTGCTACTGCCTCTCTCCCCCCTCCTCTCCTGTGTCCCGTGCACGCACACGTGCGCGCACACACACAAGAAATGGGTGAGGAAATGAGACCATTCACATAAAAGCACTTAAGCTTCTCAGATTTAAGGGATTACAGTTTTTATCTAGCTTGACCATTCGGGAAACTGGGGACCAGAAAAATGGACTGACTAGTGTTAGTTTCATTCCCAAACCAGTCAGTGTTCATCCTCTGAATTGATGAAACTTTACAGATTTCTCTCTTGATCGCATCTGCTAACATGGATTCCCTGTCAATCAATTCCTACTACAAATACCGCTGACCATTATACCGATATTTAAATACATGCTGCATTGCATTGACGTTTTACTGTTTAGTGTTTGTTCTAGCTTATCTAGAGAGATTAGTGGGCTGGGAAAGGTTGAGGGCTCATCATCCTAACACATCACTTTCATCCTCTGGTCCCCATATTGAAGGAACTCTACAATTTGGCCTCAGAAACTTTTCCTCCTTTACTTCCTATCACTTCCATTTAGACCAAGCTGAACTACTCAATCACCCAAATTTGTCAAACTAACTCTTCCGCACTTTTGTTTGAACCGATCCCTCTTTTGACCAAAGAAATCCTCTCATTTAAAACTTAATGTTTGCTGAATTCTGCAGAATGAACTAAAGTGATAGACAGGGGCCCTCAGAAACGCCCTAAGTCACAACACCTGAGGATGCTCTTGGAACATCACCTATGAGTGTGGCTCTCTGCTGCCTTGCCTTGGCTCACCTCCCTGTGTGCTTGGAAAGCAAAAATGACAGGACAGACCTCAAAGTGCAGCTAATTTCTAAGCCATACTCCTTTTCAAAGCCCGGATCCCTCGGTAATTTTGTGCCCAACATGAAGAGGACAAAGTCCCTGCCCAATGGACTACTTTTTCTGAGAGACAGTGAGCAAATGACTATATATTAACCCAGACCTAGTCAACCTTCTAGTCTGAAAAAAATTAAATGTGAATAGTAGGTAGTTTACATAAGAGCTGAACTGGGTGACAAAAAGGATGGAGATGGGTAATGAACACAAACAAGCATGACAATTTCAGCAAGGAAGATAAAATGCCACAAGTATATGGTGATGATAGGTACATCGGGGGATCCTTTCTGCCTGGTGAAAAGCAGAGGAGGACACCAAGGTGAAAATCCTCCCAAAAGTGTGAAGCCAATCATAATTTTTGTTCGTTTGTTTGAAAGCAGGACTTATTGAGATGACAGAAAAGCTCCCAGAGAGGAAAGGACCCAAGAGGGTTACCCAATTTTTTTTTTTTTTAAGAGGCAGGGTCACACTCTGTTGCCAGGGTGGAGTGCAATGGTGTGATCATAGCTGACTGCAGCCTCAAACTCTTGGGCTCAAGCATTCCTCCTGCCTCAGCCTCCCTGTAGCTGGGACAACAGGCACACCAACACATCCCTTTAATTTTTTTCTTTTAATTTTTTTGTAGAGTCTCTCTATATTGTCCAGGCTGATTTCGAACTCCTGGCCTCAAGTGATCCCCCCACCTCAGCCTCCCAAAGCGCTGGGATTACAGGTGTAAGCCATCTCACCGGACCCTCATCATAATTTTTATGTCCAAAAATGCATGCATCAGCAGTAAAAGTGGAAGCCAGATTAAGGAAAGGAGTGAGAAGAGGCGGGATGAAGGGTAAAGTCTGATGTGATGAGGACCATTCTGGGGAACAGGGCAGGAATGATAGTTTTTTTGTTTTACTGTTTATTGGGGGTTTTTTTTAGTCGGAGTCTCACTCTGTCGCCCAGACTACAATACAGTGGCACGCTCACGGCCACCGCAGCCTCGACCTGCTGGGTTCAGGTGATCTTTCGCCCTAGCCTTCCAAGGAGCTACAACCACACGCATGCGCCACCACGCCCGGCTAATTTTTTTATTTATTGTAGAGACGAGGTCTGTACAAGTGAAAGTGACAACGGAGCTCAAAGGGTGAGAAAATTAGCCATACGGTAATTCCACTTCCTGGATGGCAAGGGTCTTCCCGCCCTCCTCCCCATGGCAGAGCACTCCCTCTACCTGCCGAGCATCGCAGCCAGTGCCGCCGCGCACCAACTCCCTAGCTCCCACGTGGGCCACTGGCTCTCGCCCCGCCCCCGGGAGGACTTCCGCATCCTCGGCCGCCCCGCCCCCGGGCGGTTCTGCGCACGCTCGGGGGCCATATTAGCAGCGGATCCTCGGACGGCGCTGGTGGCTTCTCTCCCGCGGAGTAAAGTGCTCCGCGTACATCTCGACTTTTCCGGGTCTTCTCTCTGGTGAGGCTCTGCCCCCGGGGGGGCTCTGGAAGCTCGGCCGCTCTCTCCGTGGGCGGGGACCGTGAACGTCTAGACAGCCGGTCCCGGCCTGCCGCCGCCGCCGAGGAGCCGTAGGCGCGATGACTCTGCACCCGCCTCCTCGGTGGCGGACTGGCCCCCACAGGCCGCCGTCGGGTTTCCCCGGGCGGAGCCTGGACGGCGGATCCAGGACCGGGCGAGCGGGCCGGGGGTGGTCGGTGGGCAGGACCCAGGAGTCGGGCGGCTTCCGTCCCCCGGAGTCCGGTTCCAGAAAGTGGACGCTGCTGGAGGTGCCGGTGAACGCGCCGTCGTGCTGGGCCAGGCATCAGGCGTGGAGACACAAAAGTTGCGTTTACGCGGGAATCAGAAACACCCAGTCCGTCTCTCGGTGTCTCTCGGCCTCTCTGCTCAGGGCCATCCTTCCCTTGCACCTGCCTGTTGCAACTGTGTCATAACCAGTTACCCTGCCTTCAGCCTCTCACCAGCCGGAGTGGTTTAAGTGCCAGTTAGTTCCTGTGGCCTTTGGGCTCAGGGTCATTCGGAGGAGCATCATTGACTAAGAGAAAATTTTGTTTTTACCTGGGCACGCAGGCCCTCCGGGACAGTCTTGATTTTCTGTATTCCAGTATTTGGGAATGTGGGCTTTGGACTCTTCTTGGCTTTTCTACTACATCACGTAGAACTCCCGGTGTTGTCTTGCAGGAATGGAAGGAAATAATGATCCCCATGATTACCGCCCCCCACTCCCAAGTTCAGGACGTCCCCCCCCCCCAAGTTCAGGTCTCCTATCACTTTGGAGAAGGCCTAAGCCTCTTAACTCTTGCACGATTTGAATGCTTTGCTTAGCTACGACTTCTTTGTATTCTTTTTTTAAACTTGAGTTTGTCTCTTGGCCATCAAGCTATATCCTGCCTCATTACTCTTTGCTCATGCTTTCAGCTTTGCCTAGAAAGCCCTTCCTTTCTTCCCCTATTCTTCTGTCTTAGACCCCAGGGCTCTCAATCTTATTTCTCCCATCTCTAATTTACTTTCATTTTCTGTGTTGGTTTCTCAATACTTTTTTGGATTTTCTCCATTCCTCCTCTCACCCCACCCTTGTTGCTTCTTTTCACTTAACGTATAACCTGTGTCTGCCTCTGTCACCTAACTGTGGGATTCGTATAAACTTTTCAGGACAGGGATTGGTTTTACCCATCTTGGTATTCCAGCATCTACCATAGTGTCTGGCACTTAGCAGGTGCACAGTAAACATTTGCTGAATAAAGGGAGTGAATAAAACAGATTTGTAAAGTCAGGAAGTGCTTTTTAAATTGTTTTACTGATGATCCAATTTTGTTTTTACAGGAATTGTATAAAGTGCAGAAAACATGGTGAGTTAATACACATGACAATAAACTGTTGCCTGATAAATTACAGGCTTGCATGAGAAAATTGGAATGGACTGCAGGTGGGGGATGGTGTCTTCTTCCTTACCCGATTTTTCTCACACACTGAACTCGTGCACCAGGATAGGTTTTGCAAGATGATTTATGGGGCTTGCAGTAGTTGACTTGCTTTCAGTGGGTACGAATTACTTGTGTGTTTTTCTTTGCAGTCTCGAAGATATGACTCCAGGACCACTATATTTTCCCCAGAAGGTAAGTAGAAATTGTTTGGTCTGCCTCAATTAAAAAAAAATAAAGTATTAGACTTTTAGAAGAAAATGTTACAAACCTTTTTTGTAGTTGCACAGTGCATCCTTTTTGTACTTTGAAGTTATTATGGTCATCAGGCTGATTACACCATGCATTGTGGAAGAGTAAAATGAGATTTGCTTGTAGCCTGTTAGAGTTGCTGTTTTCTCTTGGTGTAAGAGAACAGGTAATAGTCTTGATTTCTCACTGCTTGTGTTTTGTAGGTCGCCTATACCAAGTTGAATATGCCATGGAAGCTATTGGACATGCAGGCACCTGTTTGGGAATTTTAGCGAACGATGGGGTTTTGCTTGCGGCAGAGAGACGCAACATCCACAAGCTCCTCGATGAAGTCTTTTTTTCTGAAAAAATTTATAAACTCAATGAGTAAGTGAAATCTTAGGAAAGAGTTTTTCTCAATATCTTACTTCCTCACATAAATGGGATCTACCTGATTTGAGAGAGCTTTTTCATGTGAGAAGGTAGAATTGGAGTAAAGAGTTTATTGTGTTTATAGGTCAAGCACGTTGACTCGGGCCTATAATCCCAGCACTTTGGGAGGCCGAGGTGAGAGGATTGCCTGAGCCCACGGGTTCGAGACCAGCCTAGGCAACTTGGCGAGACCTCATCTCTGCAGTAACTCAAAAAATTAGCTGGGCATGGTCACATGCTTGTAGTTCTGGCTACTTGGAAGGATGGTCTGAGCCCAGCAGGTCAACACTGGGGTGGCCGTGAGTGTGCCACTGCCCTCCAGCCTGGGTGACAGAGGGAGACTCCAACTCAGGGGAAAAAAAGAGCTTATTGTGTTTTTATTTATTTATTTATTTTTTTGAGTCAGAGTCTCACTCTGTCGCTCAGACTGGAATGCAGTGGCCGCTTCCGGCCACCGCAGCCTCGACCTGCTGGGCTCCGGCAATCCTCTCTTCTGTTCCTTTAATAAGCATTTATTTATTAAATCCTATGCATTCTTCTAGGCACTTGTCCCTATCAGAGAACAAAACAAACCCCTACCTTTTGGAGTTTACATAATAGTGTAAGAAAATAAACAACAGTGACTACTACTAGATAATAATAATAAATGAAAATATTTATTGTACATGAAAGAAGATAAGTAAATAGAAAAATGAAATATAGCACAGAGTAAGAAGATCAAGTTTGCCTATAGAAATGATTTAAAGTTTGAAAAGAGTAGGCAGTCCCAGTTACAGGAGGCTGAGGTAAGAAAAAAGTTTGAACCCAGGAGTATGAAGCTAGAGTGAGCTGTGATCATGCCACTGCACTTTAGCCTCGGCAACAAAGCAAGAGTCCATCTTGTTCAAACACACACACACACACACACACACACACACACACGCATGTGTGTATATATATATATATATACACATTAGTATATCAGTATAGGATTAATGATCCTTCATACATCTGCCCAAAAGCCATTTTTGCAATGATGCCTAACTTGCCCACTATTGTGTATATAATTTAACATATTATGGGCAAAATAAGGCCTACCAAAGCCTAGTGGGCAAGTTATGCATCATTGCAAAAATGGCTTTTGGGCAGATGCATGAAGCAGGTGAGTTCATCAGTCCCATACATATCTGCAGAGTGACCTAAGTAAAAGAAACAGCCAATACCAGGGCCCTCATGAGGAAGGTTGCTTAGAATTTTAAACACTGCAAAAAAGTAAGAATGTCAGAATGGCTAGAACTGACTAAAACTGAGAAGAAGAGAGATAAGAGATAATATTAGAGAAGCAAAGGGTGGGACAGATCACCTAAAAACTTACTGACCATTATTAGGACTTTCAACTTTACTCTGAAAGAAATTGAAAGTCATTAGAGATGTGTGTGTGTGTGTGTGTGTGTTTCTGTGCCTGTCGGTGTGCATGTACATGCATGCTTGTGTATCTGTGTGTGTATGCATCAGTGTATGCATGCATATATGCCTATGGGGTGTGTGTGTAAGTTCTTAGGCCTATTTGCTAATTGAA
The DNA here is from genome assembly GCA_963574415.1 of Tarsius wallacei. Taxonomy (NCBI): domain Eukaryota; kingdom Metazoa; phylum Chordata; class Mammalia; order Primates; family Tarsiidae; genus Tarsius; species Tarsius wallacei. The sequence goes on along the minus strand of CAUYQG010134847.1, from coordinate 12,562 downwards.
AGAATATCTACTAAAGTACATCTTTTTCATTCCCTTCCCCAGAACTCAGAAACCAAAACAACAGTAATAAGAAAACCTGTTTGCCCCCAGAGTATCACTAAAATAGTGCAAGATTGGGGGATAGTGAATACCACTGATGTACAAAGCTATCTGGAAGTCACTAGAGTATGGGTGCATTTTTTCCAGAAAACATACTTCTATTTCTATCCTTTGACCATTTGAGTCACAAGAATATTGTTAAGGCAATGAGCCTGAAAAGAGTGGAAGAAACATGGAAAAATACAGTTTTCACAAAACATTATGTTGATTCATTTTAAATGGGGTGAAATTAGAAACCATAGGTTGTCATTTTGTCTGATATGCCGCTTCTACCATACCCCCATATCTGTTTTCCACATAAGTACTCCTAATTTCAGGAAAAACTCTGCCTACAAATGATGTGAAGCACAAGTGGGGTGTTGTCAAATTTTTATCTGATTGCCAATACCTCCTCTCTGCTGGTAATTTTCCCACAAGTTTATTCCCCCAGTGGGGAAAGAGATTCGGGCAGAAAAATATAGCAGGGAACGCTTAGTTGCCTGTTTGCTGCCTTTTATTTTTTTTAATGTAGGCGTTGGTAGGACTTATTTTGCCCATAGTATATTAAATATAAATTGAAACTGCTAAATTAGTTTGAAATAGAAAAGACAACTTACATAAAAAACAAACAAACAAACAAACACTGGAAAACTGTAATAATGCAAACCAATATGTGTAAAATCTAAATTGAATTCTCTATTTCCCCTTGAGAATAGAAAATTCCGATAGTGTTTTCTGGGTCTTGGGCTCTGTGAGGTGATGTATGAATGGAGGTAGCCTTGACTGGAAGGAAGAGTAACGCTTTCATGGTGCTTTAAAAAGATCTCTACTTTTATTGAGAGATTATGCGTGAGAATAATATAACTCAATGTTCTGTCAATTTTTTTGAGAACACAAAATAGTGGGTAATTCAATTAAAAGCCATTTATTCAAAAAGAAAAACAAATACATGTCCTTGAAGTAATATTACAGCCATCTATAAATTAGCATGTTCCTTATCCTTGGTAAATCTCTATATTTTCACTTGTGAATTTTAAGCATAATATGAATAGCTGGGAAACATGATACCCTATTTTGTTAAGTTAAATCACTGGCCCATTAAATGCTAATTTTTGCCCTGAAAGGTACCTGGAAAGTATGCATTTTAAAAATAATATATAAGAATAGCAAAAAATCAGAACATAATCCATAATCATGAAAGGAAAGTCTTTTAATATTAGATAAGAAGGATTTTACATATATTCACATATAGCAACACTTCCAGAAAGACCTAGTGTGTAATACTGCCACATTTTTTTCTCAAATGTCCATAAAATCTTACATATTTTAAAAAAGGAGTCAACTGTGGCTGATATTTATCATATTTATTAGAAAAATTTAGAATCAAGTCTTAGATGATATTTAAAAGTTTCTAAATTTTAAAGGTAATAAATAGTAACATAAAAATTGAATTAATTAAATATTGTATTTCCCAGAGATAATTAAATACCTTGATAATTCAGGCTATGAATATTGTAAAACTATATCATATGAAATATGCACCTGAAACATGTCTATTTATACCTAGGCTGTTAATATATTTGAAATGTTATTTTTGAGTGCTATCCCTTAGGTTGTATTTTTAACGTCTATTTTCAAAAACAGCAAATAATCCAGTGATTTTTTTACATTGATTGTATCTCCATCTCATCTCATCCTCAATGAAAAATTGAGAACATAAAATATAAAAAATTCTATAGTCAATCCAGAAATTTAAAAATATGCTATATCCTAAGAGTTTATTGATAATTCAATTTAATTCTGAGGTGTATTCATTGATTATCTGAAAGTCTCCAGTTCTAAGTAATTTGTAATCCATTAAAAGTATAGTTGGCTCTCCTTATGCACAGGGTTTGCATCTGTGTATTCAATCAATCTCAGATCAAAAATGTTTGAAAACAAAAATTTTGTTTGTATTGAATATGTACAGACTTTTTTTTGTTATTATTCCCTAACAATATAGAATAACAATTTATATAGTATTTACATTGTATTAGCCATTATAAATAATCTAGAACTATTCTAAAGTATACTAGCAGATGTATATATAAATAATATGCAAATACTATGCCACTTTATACTAGAGATTTCAGCATCCATGGATTGTAGTGTTCATGGGAGGTTCTGGAACCAATCGCCCAAGGAAACCCAGGGGCTACTGTACCTTATCTGCCTTCATTAAAATCTGTACCACATGTCCTCACTCACAAGGTAAGAACAGAACTTGAACAATTATAATACTATAAGAAAGGGGTTGGCAGTAGTGGGAAACTGCCAGAGACAGGGTGCGGGATTGGTAGTAGTGAGAAACTGCCAGTGGGGGGAGAGGGGCACACCTCATCAACAAGGGTCCCTGCTTAATGAACATTTGTATACCTAACCCTCAATTGTACATCTTTAAAATAAAAAATTGGAAAAAAATAAATGCCCCCCCCCCAATTCAAACTGCTTTCTCTGTTTACTTCTCTCGGTAATCTCCTTATTAAATGTATTAATTGGATTTAGTTGTTGTTGCTAATAATTCAGTTCCTTAATCCTCTGTGCTGTTATGCTATAGATAATAGTTTTCAGCCACAGTTTCTGGCTCGTAATTTCCATAGCCCTTGCTAGTCTTTTGTTACAACGTTGAGTGTGTTAGGCCTGGGGGGCCGATCTCAGAAACAGAACCTCTTTTATCTTCTCCTGCCATCTTTTCACCTCCCCCGATGCAGGACTCTAGCCATGCCTTTCTGATTGTGGATCTTAAGACCCTCCCCAGAGATTGTCCCACCCTAAACACTAGGAGAAAGAATGCTGATGTTATGAGGTTTCCAAAAACCTCAAGAGCTTCCAGAGAGTTCAGAGAGCTTCCAGAGAGTTGAACACATGGATGTTCCAGGGAAGACATGAAAGCTCCATTGTCCCTTCCCCCACATCTTACCCTATTTGTATCTTCATCTGTATTCTTTTCAATACCTTTTAAAGTAAACCAGTTAATGTAAGTGTTTCCCTGAGTTCTGTGAGCTGCTCCCACAAATTAATAGAACCCAAAGAGGGGGTTATGGGAACCTCAACTTTCAACCAGGAGGGTCTGTTTCTGGAGGCTGTGACTTGCACCTGATACCTGGAGGTTGGGGGAACATTCTTATAGAACCGAGCCCTCACCCTGTGGGATCTGACACAATCTCCAGGTAGTTCTGGGATTGAACTGGAGGATACCCAGCTGGTGTCTGCTGCTTGGTGGTGGGGCAAAAACCCCACATCTGATCACAGAAGATTTCTATGTTGATTGTGTGTGAGAGCAGAAGGAAAAACCTTGTTTGGGAGTGTTTTCCCTATGATCTAATTTCCATCTCAACTGCTCTATTTACTTTGCCCTTTCTAAGCTCATCATTGTCTTGATATTTTCAAAAGTCAACAGTAAAGACACCAGTTACTATCTGCCTCTTTAGACACCATGGATTCCTTCACTGGAAAATCTCTCCTGGCTTTATTTTCAGAGATACTATTCTTCTCATCTGCTTCTCTTCCTACATTTTCCAGTCTCTTTTGCAGGAATGATTATTACTGGCATTTGTCTTCTCCTATTTATTTATCTTTCTTTGACTCTATATGCTTACTGGCTTTGGGCATTATTCATATCTACATGATTATAAAATCTCTATTTCTAGCCTTCTCTCCTAGGTGCGCCACTGGCATTTTAATGTCTCTATTTCCAACATCAAAATCAGTGTCATTAAATAACTCTTTAACTCTACCTTATTCTCTATTTCTATCTTGTTTTCATTTCTTTAATGCCTTTGTCCATACTATTGAATTTAACCTCTTCACTGCTGAAGATGTTATTTTTCTAAAAGACAGATAAGCTTTGCAAAATGTATTTACTCATATTATTTTGATGACTGTATTACGAAGTCATCAAATTCAGATGTCTTACCATGGCATTCTGGTTGTACACAATGTTATTCTGACCTAAATTTTTCCCTGTTTCCCAGCCACATCATATGCTTTGACTCACCCTTTGCATACCTGGCATGTTTAGCCCTTTTACCGTGTTGTTTATTTCTCTGAATGTTTATTCCCCTGGGAAAGCATAACTACAATTTGAAATAAATGAGTTAATTAATGCTATGTATTTAGAAAAGTGCTTGGTGAATAGCATATGCTTATTAAGTACCAGTGACTCTTATTTTCGTTACTCATAGTGGCAGTCGTAGTCATAATAGTAATACTGTTCAATGCCCACTTTGTCAATAATCACTTTTCTCAAAGTTTACTTATGTCCTTTTCTCCCCTTCCTCATTTCTCTCTTAGAATTAATTTGCAACATTATTATTTCCATTGAGATTTAACCATATTAATATAACATTGTAGTGAATTATTACAATTTCATGTTGACTTAGCATCCATTTAAAATGCAAATTCAACTTCCTCATACCAGAATGAGTGCTCATTCATCCCTGACTGTTTCCAGTTCTATAACAGCACGCAAATAGCTCAAACTAGTTTCCAGAGGTAAGAGCTTAAAGGCATCTCTTCAGCCTAGGGAACTGGGATTCCAGCTTTCCTGCTGCTGTCTTTAAAGGCATTCAGGCATTTTCCTGAAACCTCCTGTCTTTTATACACTGCAAATTATCATATGCTCTCCCTTCCTGACTCTTGATTCCTTCCTGTCTGATCTGGGGATGGAGGACTGCCCTCCAGACTCATTACATACTTCTTGTCCAGCATTTGTTACAAAACATCTTTGAACATGTTTCCTGCTATGGTGGTGTTTGGGATTTACATCTTCCATCCAATGATCTAGAAGCTGCCTTCAGGTCTCATTTTCCCTAGGATGTCAGGAAGAACACAAGGTTCAGATCCCAGCACCAGAGCAATGGTCAGGCAGGCAGAAAATGGACAAGGGTCAGACAGGAGCTTCTCAGGCTTCTGCCAGTATAAGCAAGTTTCCCATGTCAGGGACTCCCTGGTTGTAGGTCAGACAGATAGCCAGATAAAAGAAGTATCTCTTGAAAGGCACAATCAACACCCACCTCCAGATTCCCCTCATTTCCTGTTAGGGCAGTTTTGCCATTCACCGTGGTACTAGAACTCCAATTTCTCTAGAGGCTCTCAAAATGAGCATATATATATATATGAATGCATACCATATTTTCATACACACAGCAATACATGTGTATATATACCTTCTTTTAAGTTTTTTTTTTTTGAGTTGGCGTCTCACTCCGTCGCCCAGACTGGAGTGTAGTGGCCGCTTCCGGCCACCGCAGCCTCGACCTGCTGGGCTCCGGCCATCCTTCCGCCTCAGCCTTCCAAGTAGCTGGAACTACAGGCGCGTGCTACCACGCCCAGCTAATTTTTTTGATTTTATTGTAGAGATGAGGTCTCGCTTGTCCAGGCGGGTCTCGAACCCGCCGGCTCAGGCAATCCACTCACCTCAGCCTCCCAAGGCGCGGGATTACAGGCTGAGCCACCGAGCCCGGCTTAAGATTTTTCCTGGATAAAATCTAGTAGGTTTAAACTCCTTTAAAAAGGAAAAAGTAAGATGAATAAAAACTCTTGCTCCTCAGGTTTGTGGGTATTGGGTCAGTTTTAGATAACAATATTAATTTAAATATAAGAAAACACTAAACTAGCTGTTCTTATAGTCATTTCAATTTGTATCCTTAATAAAATAATTAGGCTTCTAGTCACATAAGCGCAGAACTCCTTTAGGCTAGAGTGCTTTAAGTATATCCATTTTATGAAAATCTTTCCCTTGACCTGACTTCCAAAAAAGAGGTCTCCCGATATCCAAATAAAACACAGGTATAAAGACTCCTCTGTTTGGGATTTCAAGTCATGTGTTGAGAAGAAAACAATAGCTATAGGTGAGCTCATACTACTTTTGGAGTTAGAACAAAGAGTCCTTTTGGATTTAGAACAGGGATGACAAGGGGAAAAAATTGTCCTTTGCTCAGTACTGAATAAATAAGATCTACTTAGTCACAATGTGCTGGCAGCCCTCATAGACTAAGAGGAAAGACTCCACAGAGTTTTCTTCCCACTTCTAAAAGGACGAAGATTAAATTCCAGAAGTAGATTCAGCTCCTGACAGATCTCAGTATCTTTCAGAAAGAAAGACAGAATTGGCAGCAAAATGAAAAAGAAATTGAATTTAGCTTTGCATAATTATGGGTAGATGCTAAAATTAGAGGAGAATGTTCAATTTAAAATTAGTGATAAGAGCAGTAGTGAGATACAGCTTTGCAAATACCAAAAAAGACTTTTTTTTTCATAAAATCAAAGATACTACAGAGCTTGGGTTTTAATTTGAATAAAAGATCAAAGTGCATAGAAATGAGAACCCCTCATGCAAAATAATGTGTAGAACACAGTAATATTAATAATTAACACTCCTTACAATAAGTACTATCTATCAGGTATGATAGTAAATTGCTAAACTGTCATAGTACCTGATGATTTAGCCACTATTACGATGTGATGCTGTTCTCACCTACACAAACAGTTCATTTAATAAATTTGGCTCCAATTCATGCTGGGGGCCAATTTCACTGCTGAACACCAGAGAGCTAGAAATAGGTAGAAAGGATGGTGTGTGGAGCAGTTTTGCAACTATATTTTCTCAATTACATTGATTTCAGTCCCTCTATCCTCTAAAATTTTGTTTTTAAAAATTTAATTTTTATTTCAGTCATTATCCAAGAAATAAGTATTCTTTTAAAGAGACACTTTAGAAATTAAAAGAATTGCAAGCTGGAACATTAATGACAGGGCTGTTTTTCTTTATTCCTACCACCAATGTCTGTGACCTTGCCTCTCACAGATATCCACCAGTTAGAAATATGTATCATTTCTTATTTTACTATAGATATGTATTTATCTATCATAGGAGTATATATAGGTATAGATATAGATATTGTGTATCCACCGTGGTTTTATCACACTGCCATAACAATCTTGTCACTAATTTAGTGACTTAAAGCAGCATTCATTTATTATCTTATAGCTCTTTAGTTCAGACATCTGCTATGGCGCTCACTGGGCTAAAATCAATCTCTGCATGACTGCATCATTTTTAGAGGCTCCAGAGGGTAATCTATTTGCTTGCCTCTTCCAGCTTCTAGAGATTACCCACATTCCTTAGCTCATGGTTACCTTTCTTCATATTCAAAACCAGTAGCATGACATCTCTCTAACTGGTCTGTCATGGTCACATCGGTCTCTAAACCCAGCTGGAAAAGGTTCTTCACTGTTAAGGACTCATGGATTATATCGAGTTTACCTGGGTAATCTAGGATAATTTCTCAATCTCAAATTTTATAACTTAATCTTATCTGCAAAGTTCTTTTTGCCATATAAAATAACATAATCACAGTTTCTGTGGATTAAGTGGTAGACTTTTCAACACGTTTGCCCATTTCATGATGAGTAACTTACTAGCACACCTGCCCTCGCTGTACTAAGTGTTTAGAAATTTTTGGTCAAAAATAGGATGACCACAATATCCCACCCTCCCTATTCACCTGATCTCACCCCTAGTCATAATAGGAATATTGTTAAATGCCCTAGTGACCTTTTTTTTGTTTCCCTGAATGAAAAAAAAGGTGTCAAAGAGAAACATTTTGCCAAGGTCAAATAAAAAAGACAGAAGCATTAAACGGCATCAAAATTGAGGAGTTCAAAAATTGTTTTGAGCAATAGAAAAAACATATTGATAGGTGTATTTTATTAAATGGAGAGTACTTTGAAGGTGACTGAAGTTTAAACATGTAAGAATAAATGTACAATTTTAATGAAAGGCTTGTGCACAGCAAAGGAAACCATCAAGAGAGCCGGGAGACAACCCACAGAATGTGAAAAAATATTTGCTAACTGTGTATCTAACAAAGGCCTAGCATCCAGAATCTACAAGAAACTCAAATGAGCCAAAGTAAAACAAAACAACAAGAACAACAACAAAATAAAAAAATAAGTAAAAGCAGCCCTATGAAAAAGTGGACTGTGGACATGAATAGACACTTCTCAAAGAAGACATTTGAACAGCCAACAGATACATGAAAAATGCTCAGCCTCACTAATCATCAGATAAATGCAAATCAAAACCACATTGAGATACCACCTAACACTAGTAAGGATAGCCATCATTAATAAATCAAAACACAGCAGATACTAGAGAGGGTGGGGAGAAAAGGAGATGCTTCTACACTGTTGGTGAGTGTGCAAACTTGTCCAACCTCTTTGGAAGACAGTGTGGCGATTTCTAAAGGAACTTAAAATTGACCTTCCATATGACCCAGCAATCTCCCTTCTGGGAATATATCCAGAGGAACACAAATCAATCTACAAAAAAGACACCTGCATATGCATGTTTAATGCCACACTATTCACAATAGCAAAAACATGAAATTAGTACTACTGTTCATCGAAAGTAGACTGGATAAAGAGAATGTGGTACATAAAAATAATGGAATATTATGTAGCCATAAAGAAGGATAAAATCATGGACTTAGCAGCAAATTGGACGGATGTAGAGTCTATCATACTCAGTGATCTATCACAGAAACCAATAACCGAATACCACATGTTCTCACTCTTAAGTGGGACCTGAACATTAATCACAATAGCACAAGGGAGAGACTAGAAGTCATGGGACACTGCCAAGGGAGGAGGAGGGAAGGGGGGCACATACAACACAACAGGTGCCTGATCCTAAATCAGAAGTGAAGACCACTTGGAGAACCAAACTTCACCTGCATGTAGATTACTTGTGTACCTAATCCTGACTTGTACCCCACATCCTTATAATAAAATAAGGTAGAAAGGAAGGAAGAAAAGAGGGAAGGAAGAAAGGGAGGGAGGGAGGGAAGGAGGGAAGGAAGGAAGAAAAGTGGTACCAGGTCCACTACCAGGGGAATTAGGACCATTTGGAAGCCCAAACTTAACCTATATGCAACCTGCCTATATAGTAAATCATCACTTGTACCTCATATCTCTGTGATAAAAATGTTGCCATATAAGAGAAAAAAAGTAATAAAACCACAGCTATATGCAACAGCATAGATGAATTTCACAAACTTGAGTTGAGCAAAAGAAGCTAAACACAAAAGCATGCATATCATGGTTCTATTTTTATGAAGTGAAAATACAGCTAAAAGCAATCTATGGAGTTATATATTAGGATGATTTTTATATTTGAGGAGGAAAGGAAAAACAGTGTTTGAGAAAGGGCCTTGAGGGGGGATTCCAAGGTTCTATCAGTATTCTAGTTCTTGATATGTGTGATGGTTTCAAATGTGTATTTTGTAATAAATCAGTGTGACCTATATATTTTGGACCAAAGGATTTTCTCTGTGTGTGATATATTACAATACAAAAATTACAATATTTTGTTTTGATTTTTAAATGTGAACAGGAGGGAGGTACGAGGATCTGCCAAAAATAACCCAGCAGCTCTCCCCTTCTCCCTGCTCTCTCTATTTGCCAAGTGTAGAAAGGAGATCAGGTAGCTTTTGTCTATTATTTAATATGGTGGATTGATATTTTCAAATAATAAATCAACTTGTGACAAAGCAAAGAATAAATACACAATTTTTAAATAAATATTTCTGGGTTTGGGGGGTCCACTCCCCCCCACCCCAGTATTTAGGACTCAGTGAAATGGGATGAGATGGGGATGAAGAATGTGCTCTGAAAGATACTTTGAAGAATAGAAGATGAGGAAGAAATATTTATGTAAAGGCTGAGAATGTACCCTTTGGTGAACTAGGGTTATTCTAGGGTTATTCTGATTGGAATAAGCATAGTGTTTTCAAATCATATAACTTGTTTTCAGAAATTGTTTCAGTGGCAGAAGTGGTTAAGAGTCAAACATCTTGTTAAACATGATAAGTATGCTGAGACATTTTATAGGTGGCACTAGAGTACAGATTAAGTCTCTCTACCAAAATCATGTACAATTTTTCAGTAAGATTATTTGAAAATATTTTACATAGAACAGATGAAGAAAATCATTTGTTCATTAACAAAAAAACCTTCGAGATCCTATAAAACTGTGTTGTCTATAGCACTTAGAATTTTATCTAGATCAAAGAACACCATTATTATTTTTTATTATATTCTAATACCAAAGATGTTTCTAGAATTTCGTTTACTGATCCATGCTGTTTTGGAAAAAAATAATGTTAAAACACTTTGAACACTTCTCTAGCACAAATAAATGTGCCATATATTTTCCAATTATTTTCTTTACTGTGATACTGGTTCATTTCCATAAGTTATGTTTTATAATAGTATTTCGGAATTAATAGCAGTGAAAATATTAGTAATGAAGCAATGTAAATAAATAGCTCACTGAGGATATAGGCACTCTCTTTGATAGATAAGAATAATAGCTAATTGTAAGACTAGTTTTTAAAGATTGTGAGTCCCCAAAAGACATAACTAATTTTGCTGTCATTTAATTTTACCTGTGAGGTTAGTGTTTAATTTGACTTTATAGATCAGAAGTGATGGACTGTGTTGTTTATAGAACATTTTTCAATAATATCAATTCTATAACCTTTAGAATAACTTATTAGGATCTCTTTTAAATACTCTGTTATTATATTACACTGTATTTTAGTTTTGAATATCAAACATGTTTGTCTCTATTCTGTCAGAGTAACTTAAAAGATAATTGTTTGTAACATAATAGGAGTAATTGACTTCTAGGTTGAAATTGAGAGTCAGGGCTAAATTCATCTTTACTAAGCTACTTCATTGGAAGCCTATGCTGATAAAGGATACCAAACAATTAAAGTAAATTATTTAATACGGCACTTAGCATTCTTCTTGACCCATAGTTATCTGCACCGAGGGATATAAATTACATTGCACAGTGAGAGTTAGGTTCTCTTACTGGTCTAGCTTGGCAATGCATACTCCAGAGAGATATATTGTGTGGTGAAAAAAGATTTAGTGAGACAAGACATATTTCCCCTCTGGATGTTTTGGTACATAAAAGTCTTGTCAGTTTGACATTTGTTACTTTTGTTTTATGATTTTGTCCTGTTTTCTTTTCTTCCTGTGCCGTCTTTATCAAGCTACTGAAATACATTTTGCTAAATATTCCAGATGGAGTGGTGGCAGATTTTGTTCCTGGATAGAAACCAGGAAAATTGCCAAGCACCTTATTCTCTTTATAGTCCCACATTTTGAACATATTGTATAATTTTAGTATTGCCCATCACCGTTTTATCATTACTAAATTGTTTATGAGTTTTCTTCTGAAATCCCCAATTCCATAATTGAGTTATGTTTCATGCATGGTAGAACAGTAAATACTATTTTTAAAAAAATCTTCTGAATGATGATTATTTGATATGTACTTTCAATTTAACGGAAGGGGAAATTTTATTCCAGCATAGAAAATATATACAATGTAAACACTATCAGAGAAATTTGATGTGCATATAAGAAAAATAAACTCAAATCAAGTCTTTTTATTTTATTTTATTTTATTTTAAAGATGTGGACAACATTCAGGATTAGGTGTACAGTGGACATCATACAGGTAAAGTTTGGGCTTTCCTTTGGTCCCCACTTTGCCTGGCTTGAAATCAGATACCCTAATTGATATTGCCCCCCCACCCCACCCCGGCAGAGTGCCACTACTGCCAATCCCTTTCTTATAGTGTTATGGAAAATATTCAGGGTCCACTTATGAATGAGAATTTGTGGTACTCTGTTCTTGGTTTCTGTGGTAGATCGCTGAGTAAGATAGACTCTAAATCCATCCAAGTTGCTGGGAAGTTCATATGATTATCCTTCTTTATGCCTGCAAAATATTCCATTGTGTATATGTACCACATTTTTAAATCCAGTCCAGTTTCGATGGGCAGTACGGTTGGTTCCATATTTTTGCTATTGTGGATAGTGCTGCAATAAACATGTGTGTGCAGGTATCTTTTTCATAGAAGGGTTTGAGTTCCTCCAAGTTTATTCCCAGCAGGGGGATTGCTGGGTCATATGAAAGGTTAAGTTCTATCACCACACTCTTTTCTAAAGAGGTTGAACTAGTTTGCGTTCTCACCAGCTGTTTAGAAGCATTCCCTTTTCTCTGTATCCTTGTCAGCATCTGTTGTTTTTTGTTTTGTTAATGATAGCCATTCTTACTGGAGTTAGTATCTCAGTGTGCTTATTTGCATTTCTCTAAGATTAGTGAGGCTGACCACTTTTTCATGTGTCTGTTGGCTCCCTGTATATCTTCTTTTGAGAAATGTCTATTTTTGTCTTTTGCCCATTTTTTAATGGGGCTGTTTATTTTTTTCATGTTGGCACATGTAGATCCTGGATGTTAGATCTTTGTCAGATATATAGTTGGCAAATATTTTTTCTCATTCTGTGGGGTCTCTCCCCAATCTCTTTATGGTTTCTTTTGCTTTGCAAAAGCTTTTCAGTATAATGAGGTCCCACTTGTCTA